>JARYGA010018397.1:0-88077 GCA_030545235.1 Helianthus tuberosus | reverse complement strand
AGAGTTTGGGTCAACTGCACCTGGTAGTTCCACATCAGAACAATATGATATGTCTGAAAATGATGATGTCAGTGTCAACAAGGAAAATAATAGGAAACCTGTTTTGAAAACAAAGAGTACACTTCTTAAAAATAAGAAGCAAACCTTTGTTAAAAAGGTTAATTTTGTTCCAAGAAGTGACATGAAACATGAAACCACTTTTATTGAAAGTGAATCTAATGTGGAGTTTGCTAAAAATTAAAACATAGAGAAATCTGAAATTGAGAAAACTAAATAAATTCCTTCTAAGACATCATCATCATCATCATCATCATCATCAAAGAAGGATCTAGTTCAAATGCTTCTGTAAAGAAGCTTTTGGCAAAAAGATCGGGCTTCAAATGTCACATCAAGGGACATGTAGCAAGCTGCTGTCCGAACAAAAAAAAAGTGAAGCACAAGTTAGTCAGAAAGAGAAAGAAAATCACCAGAAAAGAATGGTGATGGTGAGTAGAGAGTGTCTAACTATCCAAAGAAATCTGCTCCTAAGCAACAAGAGGGTGTTGTTGTTGGTGTAGATAAGGCTGGAAAAGGAACTCAACAAGTTCCTCGTTTTCAAAGAAATCAACCAAGATTACAACCTGAATCTACATCAAGCAGATATGAGAGACCTAGAAGCAGTTCACCAAGAATGAACAATTTTAATGGTAATTCAAGTAATTTTAGAAGTCAAGGTCAATATCAAATTCGATACCAAAATGATGGTGGTCGAAATTTTTATAACAATGGCTTTAGAAATTATAACAATCAAACTTCTTGGATTCAATCTAGAGTTCAATCGAACTCAGGTTATGTGTGTCAAAACGCAAGGTCTCAAAACTAAAATTTCCAAAGGTCATAGAGTCCAAACATACATTGGAAACCCTATTTCCATCAACAGGTCCTAGATCCAAGACTCCAGTTAGGAGTGATGGACATTGGATGGATGTTCAAGTAGTTGATGAATTTGGAAGACCCAAGACCATTAAGGCTTGGGTCCCCCAATCTAACTAATTTTTGGTTGGTTTGTGCAGGAGGTGCTAAGGAGGATTACCAACTTGTGGTATGTTGACAGTGGCTGCTCCAGGCACATGACGGGGGAGGCCATATTGATGACAGTTTTTGAAAATATAGATGGAGGTTATATGAATTTTGCAAGTTCTAAAGGAGGTCACATTATAGGTCGAGGAATAGTGACGAACGGGAAGATCACACTGGACAAAGTGAACTATGCCGAGCAACTTAAACACAATTTTATAAGCGTGTCACAAGTCTGCGACAAGGGTCAGTCGGTCCATTTTACCAAGTTTGATGCATTGGTATTGAAACCGGGTTTGGTGATACCGAAGATTGGATAGTGATGCGAGCACCGAGGAGGAATGAAACTAATGTCATGGACATGGGTGCCAAAGAGTCTTCCACAGTTGTGGCATGTCTATTGTCAAATGCATCTAAGGCTGAGTCTTTGTTGTGGTACCGACGTTGGCCCATATCCAATACCGAAAAATGAATTACATAATAAAAAATGGTTTAGTGGAAGGGGTGCCAGTGCAGAGGTTCAATGTGGAAGATAAATGTTTCCCGTGTCAAAAAGGGAAACAACATAAGAAACCTCACAAATCTAAAACAGTAAATTCCATAGATGCCCCTTATGAATTAATTCACATGGATTTATTCGGTCCAGTGAACGTAAGCCGCATAGATGGAAAGTACTATTGTTTAGTTGTCGCAGATGATTACTCACGTTATTCATGGATTTTCTTTTTAGGTACAAAAGAAGAGACAACGGAGCTGCTGATAGATCTTTTTACAATGGCACGGAGTTCAAGAATCGGATTCTAGATCTCTATTGTCTTCGCAATGGAATAGAACATCAATACTCTACTCCTTATACACCTCAACATAATGGAGTAGCTGAGAGGAAAAACAGGACGTTGATTGAAGCTGCTAGGAGTATGCTTTCAGATTCAAAGCTTCCAGTTCTTTTATGGGTAGAAGTTGTGAACACAACTTGTTATGTCCTAACTAAAGTTTTAACTGTTAAACATTTAAACAAAACATGTCATGAGCTTATGTTTAACAAGAAACCAAACTTAAAAGGCTTTGAACCATTTGGATTACCTTGCACAATTGTGAGAAATAAAGATAAACAAAAATTTGATGAGGTAGCTGATGAAGGTTACTTTCTAGGTAATGTACATGGAACACCGAGTAATAGGGTTTTTAATCCGAAAACAGGTAAAACTGATATCGTGTTTGATGTTGAAATTACTATGTATACACCTCAACAATCAACGAGTGTCCAGTTATATTATATATTATGAGAGTGTTTTAAAATCATTTAATATTCTTGAGTTTTCTAATGCAGATAACTCTCCGTTGATTCAAAATGTGATCAGTGAGGATGAAGAGGACGGCTTCATGCCGAAATCGAGTATATCAATGACAGATGCTCCAGGAACTTCCTCAAATGCAGCCGATCATGATTCAAGCGATAGTGAGTCTGAACCTATTCAGGGGGAGGATTTCACTATTCCAATAGCAAATCAGAATGTTCATGGAGAGGTTGGATCAAACCTGGGTGACAATCTAAAAGTTGATACCATTGCTACTACACGAGCAAACAGAGATCATCCAGTTGACATGATTATTGGAGATCCTGCTGCAGGTGTTCAGACAAGGAGAAATATAACAGAAATTTCAGGCTTGTATGCTACCATTGAGAAGACTGGCATTATGAATGAGTGTTTGTATAGTTGCTTCATCGCCCAAGAGGAGCCGAAAAATGTACACATGGCTCTGAAAGACAATTCATGGGTTGAAGCTATGCAAGAGGAATTAGCTCAGTTCAAGAAGTTGAAAGTATAGGACCTAGTTTACTTGCCCGAAGGAGAAAAGGAAATTGGCCCTAAGTGGGTGTACAAGTGCAAGAGGGATGACCAAGGGATTGTGACAAGAAACAAGGCCCGGTTATTTATAAAGGGGTTCAATCAGCAAGAAGGGATTGACTACAATGAAGTGTTTGCACTAGTGGCAAGGTTGGAGGCAATTCGTTTGTTCCTATCCTTCGCATCTTTCAAGTGCTTCAAAGTTTACCAACTTGATGTGAATAGTGTGTTTCTTTACGGGAAAGTCCAAGAAGTGGTGTATGTCTCACAACTAGATGGGTTTATTGATCTAGATTATCCAGACCGATTGTATAAACTGGATAAGGCATTGTATAGATTGCATAAAGCACCCAGGGCATGGTATGAGACACTGTCAACACATTTGTTAAAGAATGGTTTTGAAAAAGGTCAGATTGCTAGTACAGGTATACGTGGATTACATCATTTTTGGGTAATCTGATGAAAGCATGTGTCATGAGTTCGAGCTGGTGATGAAGAGTAAGTTTGAAATGAGTGCAATGGGTGAGTTGTCCTACTCTCTGGGTTTGCAACTTGAACAGAAGAAGGATAGGATGTTTATACATCAGACAAAGTATGTGTATGACATTTAGTGGTTTCCATAGACTTTGTTTTAGTGGTTTTCAATCTAGTGTTTTCTTGTCTTAGATAACCCTATAAGCAACTGTGTTATTCTTTGAAACTAATCTTTTGCCATTGTTGAGACCCAGGAGGAGATAAAGTGTCGGTTTGTGTAGTCCTTAGGTTTTGGGTAAAGGTGAGATCAAGATGTGATCCTTGCTTATTTGCCTTAGTTCCCTAGCAACTTGAGTTAATGTCAATAACCTCAGATTACCCCTTCATACTTTAGGGTGTGTTTTGCTTAGTAAGACCGGGAGGTGAGCGAGTCATTTAGGTACCTTAGCATTTCCTAGTGAGGTGAGAGAGACCGATAGGTGATCCAAACTAGTAGCCGGTGATTTATGCATCCATCTTAGGATTTTCTGAGAGGTGTTAGTGAGACTAGGAGGTGATCTAGCAGTCTTTAGGGTTTTATGAGTTAGTCGTATTTTTAGAAACCCGGTAGTTATTCCATTGTCTAATTCCGATAGTTCTAGGTTGCAGGTAGGATTCTAGACCTAGGTAGTTGTTTCCTCATAACATCTGAATTTATCTCTAAGTGTCATGGGTTTGCTCTGTTTTGCCTGCGTTGATTTATTTGCTTTAGCAATTATTTAGTTTTAAAAACCATTTCCCAAAAACCAAAATATTAGGCTAGGCATCGACTGAGGTCTAGTATCAAAAGTCGCTAGATTGTGTCCACGGTTCGATACTCGGACTTACTTATTTTACTACTTACGACTGGAACACTTGCCGATAGTGTGTGGTTTACGGGTTTTTCCAATTTTGAAACCTGTGGAACTTAATTAATATATATTTCACACGTAAATGTGTACCTGATCCAACAGATGATTTTAAACCCACTCTTCATAATTCATGATATTTATTCCTTTCATGTTTGTAACTCTTCATCTTCATTCTTGGTTATTACATTAGTTGCACAGGGACATGTATATATGATATATGCACATCTGTTGGTCCCGTTGATACAGGATCTGATCGTAGGAACAAGATGAATCGATTTCGTCTTAGTGTGCGGAATCCACTAAGTCGAATCACAGATTTGTACAACAGAGAATTCAACTTTTAACTGCTTGTCTTTGTTCGTTCTATTAATCGTTATGAAAGTCACAAAGTTCCGTTGAACATACAAGCTATCCGTGCGTCTCAAAGTTCTTACAAAAATAGCACCGGACCTTCTATTTATAGACAGACTCAGAAAGCTAATAAGTGTTGTATGCGCGGGTGGGCAACCCGTGCGTATGGGCTACCCGTACGTATGAGCTACCCGTGCGTATGGTCATCCGCGCGTATGACTTATCCGTGAGGATAAGTCATCCGTGCGTATTGCCATACGTGCGTATTGCCATCCGCACGAGTTGATCTTGTTCCCAAACAACACTTTTACATACAAAACCTATTTCTGAGTTGTCCTGCTAACTACAAACATACATACAGACAATATACATAAACATAGAATACAAAATATGACTACATGCTGACGGAAGCTACAGACGTAATGTACTAACAGACTCCCCCTCGGATGTAGCTGCAGTTCCTTCCAGCATAGTCTTTTAATTCCTTCTGTTGCGTCTTCGCTCACGCGCTTTTTCTCTTCTCTTCTGTGCTTTTTCTTCCAACATCCTTTTTCTCTTTTGTCTTCCCTCAGTTAACCACCAATGTCTGTAGACAGGATCTCCATCACGCTTCCGATCCCACCTTGGAATTTTGTTTTCTTCAGATTCTATTGGTGTCTGATCTGTTGGAGGAACAATTCCCAAATTACGTCTCCCCCGTTCAGCAGCTCTTTCAGCAATCTTCTTTGAACGTTGTTCACGCTTGTATACCTTCAAGAACTCATCAATCTCTAGATCTCTCCATTTAGTCTTCCAGTATCTTCCAGAGTTGATGTCTTTTGCGTAACAAACATCCACAACCTTTTGATATTGCAGAGCTTGCTCTCTATCAGGTCTTTCGTAAACTATCTTGTTGTAGAACAAACAATCAATATCCTTCTTTGAGCAGTTAACAAGCCACATAGGATCTAACACACAGATCCTTCTAGCTTCTCCTGTGGACTTGTTATTTAAAGAAATTATTGCTTCTGCTGTAGATTGATTGTACAACCAGCTTTCAAACTCATCATAGAAATCTTGCTCCATTGCCCTTAAAGGCATATTCTTCAAACAACTTGGAGGCTTGATATCTAGTGTAATATCCTTTTCACCACTTTCTAAAATTCTTTCAATTCGACGTGGAAAGTGTGGTTGCCAATCAGGATATCTTTTCTCAGCTTGCAGCTTCACATAATTCCATAACTTCTGATCATGTTGTTTAACATCCAACCCATGGTAGAATTCTTTAATATTCTTTGTTTTTACCAACTCGTCGATATCCCACCACGGCAAAGTTTTTATATCAGACAAGTACTCAAAGTACTGTACTCCTTGTTCTCTTCTGATTGCATAAACTTTCAAATCTTCCAAATATCCCCATGATAGAATATCACCCCAAGAAAGTTCTTTGTCGTGTGTAAAGAATTGTAGGGCTCGAAGTTTCTTTCTCTCTTTAGGCATGACTTTGTACCATTTCTTTCTTTCTTCTGCCAAATTTTCTCTTGGAATAGTGTTTGGAATTCCTTCTGCAGACACCTTCTCCACTATCTTCCTTCTAATTTCATCTTCATTTCGATCTTTAAACATTTCCGACAATGAAGGAAATGTTGCATCAATCCCAGAATAGTGAAAACGAACTTCATCATCAGATGAATCTGAAGCATCTTCAACGATTACATCATTGTAATTATCAGCTTCAAAGGCATATCTTGACTCCAGTACATCTTCAGAAGTTTCAGGAATCTCATCTTCAATATCGAATTTAAATTTACCCTCTTGTAAACCCAATTCCTCTAACATTTATGCCCTTGTTCTACTAACCTCAATCACCTCTTGACTTTTATCTTGTAAGAAAATGACAGTGGGATTTGTGAGAAATACCTGTTCCATGTGTTGCTTTCCAGAAGTAGAAGTTTCTTGATGATCATCATCTTCTATTTCGTTGATCTGATCATTCAGAAACTCCTCTATCCTTTGTTCATCAATAGGATTCTTCACAATTAATCCTGACGATCCTTGATCATCGTCATCATTCTTCTTATCATCATCTTTCTTATTCTCATCATCATCAACCTTTTCTTCATCTTCTTCTTCATCATCATCTACAAGAAGTTCTTCATCAGAATCACTAACCTCTTCACCCCGAGCTCTCTTTGCTTCTTTTCTTCTTTTCATAACTTTCATTCTGTAAAGACCATCTTTCACGTTGAGTGGCACAATATAAGCATTACCAACAAGAACAAACTGATTTGTCTTCCATTCATGTAGCATCACTTCTTTGGACTTTTTCTTCTTTTGTTCAGCTGCAACTCTACGAATGATCTCTTCAGGATCAATGACTTGAGAAGGCTCTCCAACCAACATGAAATCTTGATCATGTATAGCTTGTTCTTGAACATGTTGTTCTAGAGCAACTTGTTCTTGAACATGTTGATCTTCAGCATGTACAGCATCAACCATTTCAGCATCTCCTTGAAGAGAAGAACCACCAGCTTCTTGAACATCTTCAATTACACTTTTGTTCTTTTGGATAGCATCCTCAGCCAGTCTTCGTTCTCTTTCAAGTCTTCTCTCTTCAAATTTCTTTACTTCGATTTCGTTATAAGCAGCATGAACATCCTTCTTCAGAAGATTTTCAACAACAGAATATAACATCTTCAGTTGTTCATCTTTCATCACTTTGTCAGCTTTCATGGCTTCCATCTCCAACTTCATTATTTTCATTTCATTTGAAGTGGATTCACTTATATCACTGACCACCTGATTGAGTGTTTTATTAACATCTTCGAGATTCTTGTTTAGTGAAGAAATTTCTGCCAGAAGAGCTTCAATCACTTTAGTGTTACTTTCACCATCTTCCTTTATCTTCTTCATATCGCGTTCATCCTGGATTATCACCGTTCTGATTTGATCATGAGCTTTCATTAACTTTTTCACTTGTTCTTTTAACAGATCACGTTCTTTTTCAGCTTTTTCTTTTTCTTTCTCAAGATCTTTGACCTTCTTTGCAAGAATTCTTACTGCGTCATTGTTGAATAGGTCATCATCAAAATTCAGATCTTCTAAAGGATCACCTGAAGCAGATGGCATGTTGCTAAAGAAATCTTCTGAATTTCTTGGACGTGAGGACGATTATGGAATCTCTATGTTTTCTGGTACATTTGGGAACTGTGAGTAAAAGACTCCAGCATCAGTAACTTCAATGTAGTCATCGTGACTAGTCAGCTTTTCTGCTTCTGTTTCTTCTGGTTGTGGAGAATCAACATGTTGAGCATCTTTGCCATCATGTTCCTTTTGAACTTGGCTTACTTCTTTTCTTGCTCGAACACTTCTTGGAATGAGTCCTGCTACAACAGCTTTTCTTTTCTTGGTCTGTTTCTTTGGATTTTCAGGATCATAAGTTGAGTCTTCTTCGTCTGATCCTTTCTTTTTCTTTGGAGATCCTTTCTTCAACTGGACCTTTCCTTTGCCAATAGTAAGTGGATCAAGTTCAGATTCTGATATTGTGGTTTTAGAATCATCATCACTTGAAAGATCTTGAATGACTCCTTCTTGATCTTTAACACCTTCTTGATCTTTAACTCCTTGAGCAGCATCCTCATTCTTCTTCAAGAAACTGTGAAGGGATTGTGATAACAAATCAACACCTTCTTGAATAACTGTTGATGGTTCCAAAACTGGTTCATCTGTCAACTTGTGCTTCTGTTTTCCAGAAGTCCCTGCAAAACAGATGTTTTGACAAATTTATTAGAAATTTTCATAATATAAAATTCTAAATTCCTTATGACTCCCCCTTTCACAATACCCTTTTTCACATTCTTTGGAATAGAAACTGCAGGGGACGACTTTGGAGTTCTCTTCCTCTTTCCATCTTTGATACACCACCATCTTGTATCTTTCTTGTAGAACAAACTCATTTGGTCATCTTCATTATCAGAATTGTTGTCTTCATGTCTCCACGCATCATTCTCTGGAGCTACATAGCTTGGATTTGAAATTTTACAGATCATTCTCTTTGCTCCAGGATTTGGACCTTTGATCAACCTGCTGATCGTGTCAGGTGTCATGTGCCTTAGGCCCAAAATGTCACTACTTCTCTTTTCTAAACCTTGAAACTGATCATCTATCAACATCTGGACAAACCTAGGATACATAAGAAACCTCTTGCTTCCATCCTTTACATTCTCAGACATGTGATCAAAGATTACTTGAGAAATATTGTAAGGTCTATTCAGTACGAGACAAGCAATGATATTCATGATGTAGTCTTGAGTTTCATCATATCCACCTTTTCTATGTGACAAAGCATGAAGCACACAATGAGCCAAGAATTTATAAGCATGGCTAAAACTTGTCTTCTGCATTCTTCCATTCACACTACCAGCAAAACCCATCCTACACCACAATCCTTTTACTAAACGTTCAGAAACTATGGTTGGGTCACTATCATTGTCTCCTAAATTCAGCACTCTTCTAATAACACCAACTGTCACTTTCATCTCCAAATCTACATCTCTTCCATTCTCATCTTTCTTAGATACAGCAGAATAAATGGTCTTATCACTTTCTTCGTATCTTGCAGCATTCCAAAATCGTTTCACATGCGATACATAAGCTACTGTCTTATCAGTTAATGCCTTAGAAATTCTACTTTCCCTCAAAAATTTTGCAACATCTTGAACTACTGTGTTTTCAGTATACACTTCATCCAATAAACAATATACATTATGAGCTTTATCCCAATCCTGCAGAAATTTTATTCATTTTAAAACTTTGGGATCTCAAAATATTCTGTCAAGATCAGAACTTGATGCATGATATGACACTTGAAAAGTTATCCGTACGCATGACTTGACCGTGCGGATAGGTTGTCCGTGCGGACAACTTGTCTACACCGCGTATAGCCACTCGTGCGTACAACAAATCATATCTCCGGTATGTCATCCGTGCGTACAACATGTCATTGCCACGGATTGCCATGCGTGCATACAGCATGTCCTTGCCACGGATTGCCATACGTGCGTACAGCCTGTCCTTGCCACGGATTGTTGTGCGTGCGTACAGCCTGTCCTTGCCACGGATTGCTGTGCGTGCGTACAACATGACATAGCTACGGACTACCATACGTGCGTACAACATTACTTCCCACGGATTGCCATACGCACGTACAAGTTGTGCGTGCAGATACAAGTCTCAGGAACAGTTTATGAACTAAACAGAAAAAGAATTTTAATGGCAAGAACTAAAATTTAACATAGATCCATACAGAGAATGTTAAAACGATCAAAACCCTATGTTCAACAATGTCTAAAACATCCTAATCACGGGTCAATTTAACGAAAACCTATCCGAAACTATGTACCGTTCAAACATCAGATCTAACAGATTTTAACATGTTATAACACAAATTAATCCGGTAAATCTTTAGATCTAAGCATTCCGATCAAAACCTAATCATTTATTCATGACAAATCGAACTAACAAAGCCTAAATCTAAGATATAAAGCTCCGAAAGAACAGATACGTGATGAACAGTCATTGAACAATGAATTTTTGCAGATTTGAATCAGAAAAACATACCTTTGCCATTGTTTAAGTTGTGCAAACCAACGAGAACAAGAATACGTGCAAAGAATTTCGAAGTCAGAAAGTCAAAGTGTGAGAGAGAAAGAGTATCGTACGTGCGTATAGCTTTGACTGACTCTTTGACCCTCTATTTATACTATCAACAGATGCGTATGGTCATCCGGGCGCATTGCCATCCGTGCGTATGGCTACCCGTCCGGATGAACATCCGAATGAGGCTCACTTTAACTTTTTCAATAAAAACTTTGATTTTTCTCATCATTTGTCAGTTTTTAGAAATCCACTTAAGTTACTTAGTTCAAACTAATGACCCAAGTTACTTAATTTGTCGACCAAGTCCAACTCAATGACCTTGGTTGATCTGAGACAAAACATACTGAATTTTGAAAAATTCTGTTTAAACAACTTTTCAGAAAATTTACAAGTATCAACTTAATGAACTTGTGTTTGTCATTCCAATTACAAATTAGTTGTGATTAGCTCCAAACTCATCTTCCATCCCAGAAAACTTCCTGCATCTTCTATCACTTTCGAATCTGAAGATCAACTTTCCACTTTGGTTTGTCGGAAAATAAAGCAGAAAATAAAATCTTTTTGGAATTATAAAAGACAGAAAAATAAAAGCAGTAACTGTAAACTATTTACAAACATATTTTTGGTGAGCGTGTTAGGGAATCATATCAGCTTCCGACAAGTTACAAGTACCATTAAGCTTGATTTCATGCCAAACATTAAACAATTCACCTCGATTGTTGATATACTGATCCATCTTAAATTCTTACACACATTTCAATCTGTTCAGGATACGAATTAAGTGTTTTAAGGACTTAAACTTATACGTGTGTCCCACCTCTTGAATATACTCCCGTATCCAGAATCTCAATAATCAGTCTTACAGGTGAGTATTACTACAATGATATCTGTACATAAATTAGGTATGCGAGGGCCGAGGGATCTCAGGTCGATACTTCCGTATACGCAGAGAGATATCGGCTTCGACTTTAAGGTGTGTCCCCTTTAGAGGATCTTTTTGCTACAACAGCAGCGTTTATCAATTTTATTGTTTCAGCATGCTGAGGGTTTAATGCTATGTTTCAAGCATTTGCAGAAAGTATTATCCAGGGACTAGGTCAGAACTACCGTTCAGCAGAAGTCCCGGAATAATACCCCAGACATCATTGAGAATAAAGACCTAGTATATCAGATTAAAAGACCTTTCAAACGAGATTTCAGGGGTTACCTATATATCCAAGTAGTGTTCCCCACGAAATAAGCAAGTACGATTTTATGTTTATATCCCGAACAAAATCTACTAAATGTGTAAAAACCTATCAACACATCATTAGTGAGACTGTTTAATGCATTTTAAACTTTCCATTTCTTTAGCGTACTGAAACTGTCTAGCTGATGTACTATCATTTTCCCTTTTTACACAAACTCTTTTTGAAATTTTATCATGTTTTTGGGTTTTTGAAATTTTCTAATGTTTTTGGCTTTTACGAATTTTTTATTGTTTTTGTATTTTCTGAAAATAAAACTACTATCTCCCCCTAAAAACCAAAACAAGTAAAAATTCGACAAACCATTGCAGATTGTTTCTCAACATCATCTACAGTGGCACCTTCATCAACGCCAACAATTTCCTCCGCATCCGATAGCAACTTCATACCATTAAGTTTCAAAAGATATTTAAAGCGAGTTTTATCAAAGGCTTTGGTATGTAAGTCAGCTGTTTGTTCATCGGTGTGGATTTTTTCTATTCGTATCAACTTCTTCTCGAAACAGTCTCGGATGAAGTGATGACGAATTTCAATGTGTTTTGTTTTAGCGTGATGAACAGGATTTTTTGTAATGTTTATTGCTGCCTCATTATCAACAAAGATAGGGGAGTTAAGAAATTGCAAACCGTAGTCTCGCATCTGTTGCTGGATCCACAAGATCTGAGAACAGCAGCTGCTAGCAGATACATATTCAGCTTCACAAGTGGATAAAGCGACAGAGGTCTGCTTCTTGCATTGCCAGGTGACCAATCGTGGTCCGAAAAACTGGCACCCCGCTGTTGTTGATTTAGCATTCACTTTGCAGCATCCGAAATCAGAATCAGAATATCCTTCGAGCATGAAGTCGCCAACTTTTGGATACCACAACCCCAGAGATGGAGTTCCTTTAAGGTAGCGTAGAATCCTTTTCACAATTACCATGTGCGAAGCTCTAGGATTTGACTGAAATCGAGCCGCGAGGCAGGTTGGGTACATAATATCCGGTCTTGATGCCGTCAAGTACATTAACGAACCAATCATGGAGCGATACAGTGTTTCGTCTACCTTCTCTCCGGTGAGATCAGGGTGTATCCCATGGTTCGTCGCTAATGGGGTGGACATTGGTGACATTCCTGACATCCCGAATTTCTCCAGAACATCATGAACGTATTTTGTTTGATGTATGAAAGTTCCCTCGGGAAGTTGATCAACTTGAAGTCCCAAGAAGAACTTCATCTCACCCATTGAAGACATTTCAAACTTCTGCTTCATAACTTGTTCAAAATCTTTGCAGAGTTGTTCATTTGTAGACCCGAAAATTATGTCGTCCACGTAAATTTGGACAATTAGAAGATGTCCGTCGACTTCTTTTGTGAAAAGAGTGGCGTCTATCTTTCCTCGAGTGAAGTGGTTGGCTAACAGATGTTGAGACAAGGTCTCATACCAGGCTCTCGGGGCCTGATGTAAGCCGTACAACGCTTTGTCAAGGAGATATACTTTATCTTTATGAATTGGGTCGGTGAAGCCCGGTGGCTGTCCGACATAAACCTCCTCTTTCACCTTGCCATAGAGAAATGCCGACTTTACATCTAACTGAAAAACTTTAAATCCTTTCCATGATGCAAATGCAAGGAAGATTCTGATAGCTTCAAGTCTTGCGACGGGGGCATATACTTCGGTGAAATATATCCCCTCCTGCTGACTGAAGCCTTGAACAACGAGTCGAGCTTTGTTTCGAATGATAACTCCTCGATCATCCCTCTTGCACTTAAACACCCATTTGGTATTAATCTTCCTGTGACCATCCGGCAAATCTACTAATTTCCATACGCCAAGCTTCTCGAATTGGCTTAACTCCTCCTGCATTGCATTTACCCATGAGTCTTCAGTAAGCGCCTCTCTGTACGTCCTTGGTTCTATCTGCGAGATAAAACAGCTTAATGAGAATTCAGTTTGTAAAGGAGCAACTGTTGTGTAAAAACATGTTAGCCCTTGATCAAGCTGTCTTCGAGTGCGGACGCCTGATTACAGTTCTCCGATTATTAGATCCTCCGGATGATAAGAAAGTGTTCTTGGCATCATCTCGCCTGAAACATCTACTTCGCTCTCCAAATTTGTGACGTTTTGATCAGCAACTTGTTCACTAACTGGAATAGTTTGATTTGAAAACTGGATTATCTCCCCCTCAGAGTCTGAATCATCATGATCGAAGATTGGTCTGTTTTCAAATTCTTTATTATCATTCTCTACAGTCTGATTTTCTTGAGCAACATCATTTTCAACATCATCATGTTCTCCAGCATTGCTAGGACCTGCCTCGTCATCATTTGAGGCTTGTTGTTTTCGATAAGAGTTAGCTGGAAACCTTTCATCTTCATATTCTCTTAGAATATCCAACTCATCAAAGAACTCTGGTTCTTCCTCCATGTTGAAGCACTCCCACAAAACATCATAATTGAAACGCCATGAGTCGCCAGGATTTTGTGGAGGCATTGTGTGACCTTGGCATTCAACATTTTGAGCTTCAATAATCCGTTTTAGACTTGGAACGAAGACTCGTCGTAAAGGACTGGCATAGCCTACAAATATTCCTTCAATACTCTTCTCTCCAAACTTTCCAAAAGGTTCAAGAACAGTGCAGGGCGACCCGAACGGTTCAAGATACTTCAGATTTGGTTTTCGGTTATTGATCAACTCAAAGCATGTTTTGTTGAATTTCTTGACAGTGAGAACTCTGTTGAGCGTGTAGCATGCGGCGGAAACGGCTTCTGCCCAGAAATTTATCGGTAACTTTGAATCGGCAAGCATTGTTCTGGCTGTCTCAATCAGTGTCCTGTTTTTACGTTCTGCAAATCCATTCTGTTGCGGAGTGTACGGAGCACTGAACTCATGCAAGATACCTTTTTCCTCACAATATTCTTCCATATTGTTGTTCTTGAATTCTGTACCATTATCACTTCTGATTCTTCTGATACGTCTTTGGTACAAATTTTCAATCTTTCTGAACAACCCCCTCAATCTGTCAAACGTTTCTTCTTTTGACTTTAAGAATAACACCCATGAAAATCTGGAATAATCATCAGTAACCACAAGACAGTAAAGTTCTCCGGTGATACTTTTGACATTCACAGGACCAAATAAATCCATATGAAGTCTTTCTAAAGGTCTTAAGACTGAATTGAATTGCTTTGTGGGGTGTGACTTTTTCTTTTGCTTGCCTTTCATGCAACTAATGCACTCCCCTTCCAGATGAAAACCTTTGATATTAACTCCAAGAACTAGATCATTGTGCACTAAATGATTCATTTTTCTAAGATGAATGTGCCCCATCTTACGATGCCACAACTTTGATTCTTTCTCCGTTGCTCTCGAAACAAAACAGTGTGCTTGACCTGTTGTTGTAGTTGCTACAGACATATACAACACGTATAAGTCATTTTCTCTTGGTGCTCGCATTATAATCCATTCTTCAGGGATAACAAATCCAGGCTTCAAAATCAAACATTCTTTGTCTGTGAAGTGAGTAGTATACTTATTGTCACAAATCTGCGAGATACTTAGCAGATTGTTCTCCAACTCAGTAATGTAGTTAACTCTTTCAAACGTAACGATCCCGTTGGATAACGTTCCTTCACCAATAATTCTACCACCTTCATGACCAGCAAATCCCACATAACCACCATTGATATTTCTGACATCATACAGCAGTGCTGTCTTTCCTGTCATGTGCCGAGAAGCTCCACTATCCATAATCCAACGTGAAATGGATCTTGGAAGCTCCTGCACATATCAAAAACATTTTAATGAGATTTTGATGCTACCCAAGCCTCTTTTGACTCAGGTAACTTGAAATTAAGGTGAGTTGTTTTGGTGTAAAGTGGTGGAAAGTTTTTATCATTCATTTTAAGGCTTTCAGCAGTTTCAACTTCAACCTCTTTGAATAATAAAAATTTGTCCTTTTGAGGTTGAGCGGTTGGTTGATTTTTCTTTACCACATACTTCTTTTCAGAAGTCGATGTTTGTTTCTCATAAAACTTCAAGGGTACATACTTCTTCTTGTTAGAAGATGATGTTTTTTCAGTTTCAGACACCTTTGGTAAATCAACTTTCTTTTCAACAACTTTTGGCTTCCATGTTTGTTGAGGTGATGCAACCCGCTGGTAAAATTTATCATTTTTAGATACCAAATTCTTAACAGGTTCAGTTTTGATCTTGGTTTTCTCATTTTTCAAAACATTTTTCTCAACAATCATTGGAGCCTTTCCTTTCACAACATCTCTCTTGATAGAATTCTTCACACTTTCAGTCTTAGGCTTCAAGTTGATACACTTTCGTGCAATATGTCCAACTTGATTACATTTGAAGCATGTTCGAGTGTCAACTACCCGTCTTGAGCCTTCAGACTGAGGCTGTGATGCCTTCTTTTCAAAGAACTCTTTGTTTGATTTTAAAAAGATTTCAGATTCCTCTTCAGAAAGTGAACTTGAACTGTTCACAAACACCTTTTTCACAGCAAACTTCTTGTTCTGAACATTCCTTTTCTGATAATTCTTACCACCCTGATATCCTCCCGTCCATTTATTTTTATATTTGTTAGAAAAACGTGGTGGAATAACAGGTTTCTTATAGTAAGATTTATCTTTCTCAAAATTCATCTGTCTTTTTGTCTGTTTCAAACCGTCCACTTCAGACAAATCAATTTCAACCAATTTGAAAACATTTTTCAATTTGTTCACATTAACATTCTCCAGAGGAAATTCAAAGTCTGAATACAACTTATCAGATCCAGACATCTTGTACATCACAAGACCCGGTTCTTCATTTAAGTTGTCTATAGATTTTGGTTTCGGAATGTAATTGTTCAGAAAGCATTCTTCATCTTCATTCGAATCACTATCCAAGACACTTTCAGCCATGCCTTTAATGATTTCAGTTTGAACACTGTCATCGGATGATGATGAAGAAAATGTCACATCAATCGTTTCTGGCAGGTTTATCTGATTTGATTCAACATCATCATTAACCAACCCTGACTGCTTTTTTGAAAAATTGTTTAAAACCGGTGGAGGGACTTGATGAAACCCCACCCCAGTTCCATCACAGTATACATCTTCGCCAGCTTTGGTTTTTCCAATGGGTTTTGGAACAATGTGTTGCAAAACAAAGCTTGCAGAGTTGTAACTGCTCAGTTTTAGATTAATACGTTCATTCTCAATTTTAGCTTCTTCAAACTGAAGCTTCAATTTTGCAATTTCATCAAGTTGTTTATTGATTAACTCTTCTTTTACCCTTAGAACCCCTGATAATTGAAGGTTTTCCTTCGTTGTTTTACCATTTCTTTCATCAGAATCTTTAACCGTTCGCTTTAGCTTCTCATAATTTTCAGAAATTTTACGACTTTCAAGAATCAACTTTTCATTTTCTTTTCTTATTCTTTCAATGTCATTTTTATCATTTTCAATTTTATCAGCTAATTCTTTTGATCTATCATTCGAAGCTTTCAGCATTTTGTCACGGTCTAAGATTTGATTTTCAACACTTTTGACTTTACTAGTCAACTCTTCAATCTTCTTACCACTGAGGTAAGTGATTGTACTACAAACTTTGCACTCTTTCATGCAATTTTTGCAGTCATTTTCAGATTTATCTTTCTTACCTGATTCAACTTTATCATTTGAACTGACCTTGTTTGTTGACTCAGTTCCAGAACTAGACACTACCTCAAGTTCTTTTGCTGCAAGAACTTTTTCAGCCATCTTCCTCAAGTTCCCAGCTGTTAGCTCTTGTGATGTGTCAATGATCCCATCATCACCATTCTTTGACTTTGGTTTCTGTTCTTGATCTTTGACTTTTTCATTTTTCTCTACTTGTTTCTTTTCACCACCTCCCCACCATTCTCTTTGTCTAGCTTCTTCTTCCTCGGTAACTTGTTGTGTAAGAACATCAATACTGATGGAATTTGGGTCAACTGCAATGTTTCCTTCAGGATCAAGGTAACATTCTCTGTCGGCATCCCACCTATTTGCTCTTTTAGCTTCTTTGTAAGTGTTATAAATTCTGTTCAATCTGGTTTGGGCTTTCATTCTTCGGTTGACGCGTTTTTCTTCATCAGTTCTAATGTCTTTAAAAGGAATAATTTTCGTCACGAATGCATAACCCACTGCATCTTCCTCAGGCAATATTTTGCTCCAATCATACCCTTCGTCATCATGGATCACGGCAAGAGCTCTAGACTTCTCTTTGTTGTCTTCAACTTGCTTCAATCTTGGTGGCTCAGATTTATTTTGGTGATAGATTGCTCTCTTGTAATAATCATCTCTGAAAGGGTTTTCTGACTCATCAGCATATGCATTTCTGCATTCTCGTTTGAAGTGACCTTTCTGCTTACATTTGAAACACGTCACCTTTGATTTATCAAACCCCAGCTTAGTAGAAGCACCACCGATTGTCTTTCTGCCGGTAATTTCCATGAAGCGTTGTGCTCTTTGAACAGCACTGGCCATTGCCCAACGAATATCGATCAGCTCCATTTCCTCGGGATCAATCTGGTCATAATCTTCTTTCGTCAGATTGGTATTTCCTATCTTCCCTGCTACTAACCCTTCGTATGACTCCAACACAGATGCTAGAAAGATCATCTGCTGTTTTGCCGACTCCTCATCAAAATTCTGAGCATTCTTCAAATCTACCGCAATGTTGCATGAAAATACATTCTTTGGAACAGATTGTTGTTGACTTGAAGAATTTGAAGAAGATCCTTGACTTTGAGTGTTTGATGAAAAACCTCCATGAAAACCACTGTTTGAACTTGAACTTTCTTTACTTGAGGTATTTGTGTTTTCAGCTGAGAAAGCAGTTCTTGGAGAAACATTCTTGGGAATCATACTCTTCGGATAGTACAACTCCATGTTTTGTTGGTAAGATGAATGATTTACTTTGTGAGTTTTCTTTATCTCCAATTCATGACTTTCTAGTCTTTCAATCAGCAAGTCGACAGTTAGTTTTTCAGCTGTGATTGTATTTTTTAACATCAGTGCATAGTATTGCCAATCCATCTCGTCTGGTAGTGAATCGAATAGTTTGTCAACTAGCTCTTCTGGAGGATATTGAATTCCATGCCTTGCCAATTCCAACTTTAAGTGTCCAAATCTTTCAATCATTTTACAAACAGATTCACCTTTTAAGCATCCGAACAAATCAAACTCCTTTCGCAGCAATTTCTTTTTGTTTTTGATTATTTCTTCACTTCCTACGCATTTTTTATTTAACTTCTCCCATAGATCGTTTGCGTTTTTGTATTCAATGAGTGAAATAATGTCGTCTCTTACGGACTGGTGAATCAAAGTAATGCATTTTTGTTCAGCTATAAAGTTTTCTATTTCGTCACCCGCTGATAAATTTTCAAAATCTTGTCTATCTGAAGCATAGTCGTTCTTTAAGTTCTTCCAGCTTGGATATACGAAAGCTTTCAGCCATTCTTCGAATCTTTTTGCCCACCGATTATAATCTTCGATTGCCATTAGCTTTGGTGGTTTGTTGTAGGTACCATATGCACTTTCTACACTTAGGGCATCGGATAAAGTTTTCTTTGGGGTTGGATTATCATTTGAACGATTTGAAGTGTCAGCTTCAGAATTTCCCACGAAAGCATACATCTCACTGAAGGGATTCATGAATTCTTCCATTTTTAAGTTCCTGAAATAATTTTCAAACACTTAGACAATTCTTACAAATTTTTAAAATTTCAAACAGTTGAACCGGATAGTTTTCCGTTCGAACAGGAATACGAATGATAACACAGTCTATCCGCACGGACGGTGATCCGCTCGGATGGTTGTGCGTACGGGTAGCTTTGTCCTTTTGACTTTTCTGGTTATCCGCACGGGTAGTAATCCGTGCGTGTAACAATGATGATGTCAGCAAACAATTTTGCAGTAACTAACTAAGCCAAACCGTTCAGACAGCTGTCCGCACGGGTGAGTGACGTCATCAAATACGAACAACTAAACATGATTTTTGATAAAATTGATCTGTTTTTAGGTTGAATCTGATTATGAAACTAAGTAGGATTATACTTTGAATGATTGTGAGTTGATTGATATCGATTTTAACAAATTTTAACCGTAAATTCTTGCTCAATTTTAAGTTTTTCTGATTTTATGGTGACAAATGAAGAACAAATGTAAAATCTGAGTAGATGTATATGAAATCTGTCAAATTTCCGGTGAAATTTGAATCAAATCGGTAACAGAAGTCAAATCTCCGGTGAAATTCGACTTTGATCGGCGAATAGAACTTGAATTCCGGTGAATTCAGTGTCGTTGATCTCGATTCAGCTCCCTGGACGCTCTGATACCACTTGTTGGTCCCGTTGATACAGGATCTGATCGTAGGAACAAGATGAATCGATTTCGTCTTAGTGTGCGGAATCCACTAAGTCGAATCACAGATTTGTACAACAGAGAATTCAACTTTTAACTGCTTGTCTTTGTTCGTTCTATTAATCGTTATGAAAGTCACAAAGTTCCGTTGAACATACAAGCTATCCGTGCGTCTCAAAGTTCTTACAAAAATAGCACCGGACCTTCTATTTATAGACAGACTCAGAAAGCTAATAAGTGTTGTACGCGCGGGTGGGCAACCCGTGCGTATGGGCTACCCGTACGTATGAGCTACCCGTGCGTATTGCCATACGTGCGTATTGCCATCCGCACGAGTTGATCTTGTTCCCAAACAACACTTTTACATACAAAACCTATTTCTGAGTTGTCCTGCTAACTACAAACATACATACAGACAATATACATAAACATAGAATACAAAATATGACTACATGCTGACGGAAGCTACAGACGTAATGTACTAACAACATCTTTAATTAACAACATGCTAACACAAGTTTTAATTTCAACCATATTAATATTAGACATCTTGTGTTTCAAAGTTAACCATATTTTTTCATAATCATCAAATAACTCATTGTTATCCCAACACCCTCTTCTCTCACTCCCTAAATACCACTATAGAATATTTTCACCTCCAATCTACAAACAAAGTATGCCTTGGCGACCTCACTAGAGGCCTGATTGGCACCAGCAAGTGGTGTTGGCGAGTCATCACCACCATCACTAGAGCCAATCCTTTGAAATTCCAATTGAGGGTCGTCGGAGCAAAAACAAACCGCCATGACCCATGGGTCGCGTTCATAACTAAACCATGAAGAAGGCCTCACATTAAGAAATCGAGTGTTACTACTCAAATATTACATTTAATTCTACACTAGCAAAGATATTCTAGAAGAAGTTGCCATCATCCCTTTACAGAGGCTCCACAATAAAATTGTCGAATACTCAATGTAAGATTAAATATATTATGTATTAATATTTAATCTATAGCCATTATAATCATTTACATTATATAGATCAAAATATATAACAATCCTATTAAATAATTAGTTGGTAATTGTTGATGGACCATATTACCCTTATTAACTAATTAGGGTTTCCTCCTGGGTGCTTATATAAGGAGAATTATGTGGAGGTTAAGGGGTTACTCAGTTACACAATCAACCGATACCCTATTAGTCAAAACATCATTATCATCGACCTCCCTCTCCTACAACCGATACCCTTTCGGTTTTCTTAGCCACCATCATCTGTCAGCACCCTAACGAGGAACCAGACCAAGATGACAATCATGTCAAACCTTAATGGCTGCGTCTCCATTGCTGGATTCTCTGCTAGCCTGTGCCGATGCAATCAAAGGTACGTTTTCATGTTTTCCATTATGTTTAAACAGAACTGAACCAACATGTGGTATCAGAGCATATGTTGATTAGTCAGTTCTGTTTTTGTATCCATTATTCTGGGATCAAAAATCTGGAAAACGAAAATTTTAAAGCCTTAAAATGTCTCGGCTGTGTTTCGGGTCCCTTGGTACCGAAATCCCTGTTTTCGGAAAAGCATGTTTAATAAGTTGACTCGAAATCGTAATGAGCTAACTAATATCCGAAATCTGTAACAGAATCGATTTAACAAAAGTCATAAAATTCAGATTTCGGAACCCATAATTATGTTTTTATTTTTAGGGTTCATCCTTTTGTTCTAAATAAAAACTCGAAAATTCCTTAATTTTGGAATATAATTTGGATTAGTGGATGTTTTTCCAATGTTTGATCTAAATTTTATCTATTAAAATTTCGAAAACTGTTAATAGATTTTCAGTTATTATTTTAGAAATATTTTGATAAGTTTAGATCGAAATAAAATAGGAAACACTATCCCACAATCCCTTAAATTTCGAATTTTAGTTATTATCACAATTAACAGCTATTAACAGAGGATTCGAAATCATTAATGTACTAATTGCACAAGTTTCCTTTAGTCGCATAAGACCAGATCACTTAAGAGATGATCTGATCGCATAAGAAAATCGCACAAGATCAGATCACATAAGAGATGATCTGATCGCACAAGATTTGTGGATCGCACAAGACTTGTGGATCGCACAAGACATCACTGATCGCACAAGTCCTTACTGATCGCACAAGTCCTTACTGATCGCACAAGATTTGGGCATCACTGATCGCACAAATTTTGGGCCTTACTGATCGCACAAGACTATGGGCCTTACATACATTGATCATCAGGTCCTTAAATCTTCATGACTCGAGACCTCATTATGACTCGAGATCTCATAACTCAGTCGAGACCTAACTCGAGACCTGATTCGAAACCTCATTACCCCCGCACCCCCCAGCGAACTCACCGCGGAGTTCGATCCGCGCTAACAGGTGGTTTGCTATTAAATACTTAGTTAATTAATAAGGATCAAATAATGTTTTACAAAACCAAAATAGCTTAACTTGAATGAGCTTCTGATCTATCATTTCTGGCCAAAGCTGACTTGATACATCTACTTATCATTCAAGTATTACGAAAGCTATGTTGTGTGTGCATCATAAGCATGAATGTCTTACTTTCTGGCCAAAGCTGATTTAATTCATTCATAGATGGCATACTCAACAAGTGCATAACTAAAGTGATTGTCTCAATTTCTGGCCAAAGCTGATCTGTTACAACCACTTTACACATATGCTTAAATGATTACACTTCTGGCCAAAGCTGTTTTGTTTTCGTTTAACTAGAACTTTAAATAAGTCTATTATTTTGATGTTAGTAATAGACATATCACAATCTCTTCACATAATGATCCTTAGATTAATGATCCTTAATTAATTTTTATGATCATTTCGTCTGCTTTATTTCTTAGTACCCATAATTTTACTCACTATAATTTTCTTCTATATATATCTCATCCACTCTAATTCCTAAACCTAAAATGTTTGCTTTATTTAAAGTTTCTATTAGATTTAGCTCTTACATTAAATCCTTGATTATTTCTTAAGACACGATAATCCTATTGCTCTCTTCTGATAAAGATTATAAAGAAGAAAATTAGAGCATGATGAATAGGACAAATCGAACATGATGTCTCTTATGATAATCAAGAATTCTCTAACGTAAATGCTATCACTAAAGTTATTCCAGATTAAGTCTTTCCTAAGACTAATCTATAATTGTGGAATAATCACAAGAATTCCTAAGATGCATGCTTTCTTTTGAAACTCTAAACTATAAAGTTAAGTGGTATATGTGAATACATTATAATGTACAAAACCATGACCCATAAAGTTAAGGGCTTACGCATGGAAATAAGTACATTTTCCAGTACATTACACACTAAGATTTTCACTTGTACAATTTGATGCCTTATAAATCAACTATAACACTCAAAAGTACCAAAGTACAATGAGTGTGTTGATAAGCAACATATGTACAAAGAAATAAATGTTTAAAGCTGGAAAATAAGTTGTTATTCACTTTACAACCACTAAAACTTTAAAAGAGGATTGTTCTAAGGTTCAT
This sequence comes from Helianthus tuberosus, assembly GCA_030545235.1. Classification (NCBI taxonomy): domain Eukaryota; kingdom Viridiplantae; phylum Streptophyta; class Magnoliopsida; order Asterales; family Asteraceae; genus Helianthus; species Helianthus tuberosus. The sequence goes on along the minus strand of JARYGA010018397.1, from coordinate 64,666 downwards.
AGACAAATTACAAGTGCTAATTCCAACCTTAAGGTTCTTCAAGGGAAAATCTCACTGCATAATTATGCCATTAGACTAGACATAAGCAACGAGACTATCCATTATTATACAGAACAGTTGGGTAAATAAATTAGATAGTCACTTACTAATGATATTTAAGTCTGGTAATTTCAATATTCCAATTAACACATGATTAGTTGACTCTAGTTCCATACGTTTCCTTACCAGAACTTGACAAATAATTAACATGAGAGTTAGTGACAAAATTAATTGTTAAGGCTATAAGAACCATAATAAGCAGTCTTCTAACAAAGCTTTTCGATACCTTACATGTTCTGATTATTAATCAGAATACAGTATCATTACTTAGGCTATGTCATGAAGGTTGTGAGGTTTGCATAGTCAACATAAAGCCACACTTATCTTAAACTCTCATCTTATTTGTTCTAAATATCTGGATTGAAACATTACTAAGATGGAACTAGATGATACCTTACGCTTTCACAACTTTTGTCATCATGCAAATGAGAATTTGGCAAAAGGAAAATGAGACTTATAAATTTCATCCATTATAACCAAAATTCATGAGAAATCATGACATGGTTAATGAGGATGATTATTCATCTAATCTCATTCTAGGTGATTTTAAATCATGACGTTAATGCCCTAAATGTGACTTGGCTTAAGGAATAAGTGTGGGTCCATCATAAGTCATTCATTGACATTCGTGGAACTTATTCCAAATGGAATATTCAGACAGAATTTTTTTGTCTTTTAACAGACTATCAACTTGTATCTAAATTTTGTCGCATATGGCACACGTTCTTAGAAGAAATCTATTCATGTATGTACTTAATAAGATTTCTATTAAATATGTCCCTAAAGTTTCTTATGACATCTGGACATTAAGGGAATCAAATAAAGTCTAACGTATATATGATAGGTTCCCACGTCACGTAGCTCATTGAAACTTCTCTTGTAGCATTCTAGAGATATTAAAGATCAGTGGGAGCATTAAGTGTCTTAATAATAACTTGCAAGAGTTGGGGGAGTGAACATTTCACATTACCTCTATTTGCACCTCTTGTACAAGACACCGCTCCATCACGACACTGTTCCATCAATACTTGTCTCCTTAAAATCTAATGCTACTCTTACAAAAGTTTCATTGTTGCTTAATTGTGGACACACTTAGATTTCTTACCTAAACTAAAATAATCCTCAACAAGAGAAATCACAACGACTAACGTCATTAACTTGTTTCTCTATTAGAATTTTTTGGTCGTAAAATATTGACCCTAAGCATGCTGAGTTCCTAAAGATTCCTAAGGTCAGTGGGAGCAGTCAAAGTCCTTATTATGATTTGTAAGGAATACAAGAGGTGGGGGGAAGAGTTAGTGTCATTAAATTTCACTCCAAATTTAACTCCGATTACACCTCTTGTACACCATACTGCACCAACTCTTACAAACTTAGAATGAAAATGATTGCAACCTAACCAAGAGCTAATCCATAAAACTGAAACTCCTAATGAACCCAATAATCAACTCAGGAGGTCATCTAGGTTTAATGATCCTATTTCTTCAAATTAAGCCATTAGTGTCAATCAATATTCTGAATGGAATAAAACAGTTTTCTAGTAAAACTGATTTTATGTGTTCGTATAACGTTTGAGATTTGATTGAATTACCTAAGAGTGTTCATAACTAACCAAATCCTGATATAAGCGTTAAGACACAAAGGAGCATGATTGATTGTCAAAGGTTGTACTCAGGAAGAGATAAATTATTAAAGAATCTTTATTACATATCTAACAAAAGATTTCTTTGAGGATCATCACTGTTCTAGTAGCTTATAATAGTTTAAAGCTACATTAGATGAACATTAAAAACAAATTTTCCTAATAAATGGCTGACATATTTACATATTCATAAAACAACCTGAAAGTTCTAAACTGAAGGTTAAAGAACACTTTATTTGTAAGCCAATAAAATCCATGTATGGGTTAATGCAAACATCATAATGTGATGAAAAGCTAACGTAATTATTTTCATCAAGAATCAAGTGGATTAATGTACCTACCTCAAGATGAATGGGAGCAACTAAAATAAACTTGTCTATATAGATGGCATTCTTTTGACAAGTATATTATACATAAATCAAAGCATTGTTAACACAAACTTTGATATAATAAATCTCAGAGATGTCTCTTACGTGATTGATATCATAACATACTGAGATAGACCCAATGGGCTATTAGTTCCGTTCTATAAGTTTAACATTAAATGGGTCCTTACATATGTAACAATCAATACTGCTCTCCTTCAGAGGATAATATGGTAAACGAGATTATTTTTTACGCTTCATTAATTGGAAGCCTTATGTAAGTTTAAGCCTATACTCGTTTAGATATTACTCACATTGCAACACACTAGATATGTCTAGATTAATGCGAAGCATCTAATGGAGTATTACAATATCTTTAAAAGAAACGAGAGACTACAATTTAAAGAAGAAGTGAGAATTAAAACCGGTTTATTACTCTAACTTTGTGATGTTCAAAGATGACAAAATGTAATTTCGGGTATATCCTTATGTTAGCAGACAAAACATATCTCATGGAGCAGTCATAATGCACTGATATTAACAACCTAAGTTATAACAACATAATATAGTCACTAAATGTTGTTGAAAATTTATCAGTGGACTCATAAGTTTATTAACTCCATATAATTAATGTTTTGAAGACTTAGTGTGATAACGTCAGCTACCATAACTCCTTGAACAGTAACAGTTCAAGAGGTGCTGCATTAAATTTCGATACGCAATTAATTATTTGTTTATAAACGAATTGAGGAAACTAAGTTTGTATCGAATACATTCATGATATGCTTAAGGATCCTATAACTGAAGGGCTATTACCCATAAGTCTTGTTAAGAGAACTCATAGACGGGTATTAATTAATGGCCATGCGCAATTGCATATCGTACTATGAATGACTAAGTATTAGTTAATTTTCCTCATCAGTTTGATTTTGTATGTCTCTAAGAATATGTCAAGCCGGCATAATGGCATATAAGACAAATAAAGTTACAAATCAAACAAAGGGCTTACGCGTATTTTGATCATGACGATTAGGTTTTAAATTAAGGCTATAGTATGATTAATGGGGGTCCTGAGTCGCATAATGATTCAACGGCTGTATTTTTCTGCTATAGTACTTGTTTAAGGCTAAAATGAGTGTTAACTCCTGATCAGGCTTATCTAATACTCATAGTAAATGATTACTCGGCTAAGTGGGAGAATGTAAGATTAAATATATTATGTATTAATATTTAATCTATAGCCATTATAATCATTTACATTATATAGATCAAAATATATAACAATCCTATTAAATAATTAGTTGGTAATTGTTGATGGACCATATTACCCTTATTAACTAATTAGGGTTTCCTCCTGGGTGCTTATATAAGGAGAATTATGTGGAGGTTAAGAGGTTACTCAGTTACACAATCAACTGATACCCTATTAGTCATAACATCATTATCATCGACCTCCCTCTCCTACAACCGATACCCTTTCGGTTTTCTTAGCCACCATCATCAGTCAGCACCCTAAGGAGGAACCAGACCAAGATGACAATCATGTCAAACCTTAATGGCTGCGTCTCCATTGCTGGATTCTCTGCTAGCCTGTGCTGATGCAATCAAAGGTACGTTTTCATGTTTTCCATTATGTTTAAACAGAACTGAACCAACACTCAATTCACCTAATAAAGCAGATACATATAGCCAATGATGTCTAGATCAAGTGGTGGAGGGCTTGCATTTCTCTTGAGAGATGCAGGTTCGACTCTCACTTGGTGCAGAGTAAGGCACTGGTGGGCAATAATAGGAGACCCAGGGAAACCTGGGTTGGATCCTTGAGCCAAACGGGTTTTACCGGTAATTTCACCGTCGTGCCTACGGGCGGGTGGGTAACCGGGTTTTCCCCGGAATAGGTGGTGGACTCGGGTTACTCTCGGAGTACTCCGTTTGTCCAATGGGTGCACCGAGAGTGCTTGAGATTGAGTTTGTTGGCTGTTAAAAAAAAAAAAAAAAAGCAGATACATATAGGTGCGGTAAGAGGCATCTTAGTGATGCATAAGGTGCAGGTGAGATAAAGGCATATGGACTTTGTGCCTGACGAGGATACAGTGGTTTTGTACTACGATAGTTGGGGAGAGGATTAAAAAACACGGTATGTGGAACAGAGAGTGAAAGTGAGGGAGACAAATAGAGAGAGAGAGAGAGAGGGATACTTAATATCAATTATTAATGTTAAACCAAAATCCCGTAAAAGTAATTTTCATTTGACGGGATAAGATTTAAAGAAAAGTTTACAATTAATGCATGGAGAAATAATTGTCATGATATAATTATTTTTGTCAAATTGAAAGCCTACAAATATAATTTTCATTTGCATGATAAGACAAAAAAAAAATTAAATTAATTGTATGGAGAAATAAATATGTTGATATAATATATTAATATTTTTTTTGAAGGGTGACTTTTTATGTACAAGACCTTATCGGTCACCGGGTTCTTGTCAAAGACAATCCCCCGTCAGGCCATTGCGGACGCGATGTTCTATCGGGCCCCGGCCGCGAACGGAAACTGACATTCGCCTGGAAACCATACTGCCCCCACACGGGTAAAGCCGCTGGGGTAACAGCTGGGTGAAAACCGGGTTGCCCTTCGGATCGAACAATGCCTCGGTAGGAGCGATCCATCATAGGGACGTCCCCCAAATGTAGTGGGTGGGGATCGAACCCGGGTCTCTAAGGAACCCAAAGCTCTTTCCACCACTCCACCATAAGTGGGGGATTATATAATATATTAATATAATATACGTTGATAAAAAAATCGCCATCTTTTAAGGAAAAAAAACTTAAATTACCCACTTGAATATACAAAAAAAAATATAACATTAATTTTGTAAAAAATATGACCTCATTTGGTTTTTAGTGTGGTTTGGTGGATTTACTTTGTAAACCATTGACTAGTGAGTTTGATGACTGGTGATTTGGATGTATTTGATTTGGAAAATTAAGAGAATGAGAAGTTTTATTTTGCTTTGATAACATTGATATATGCTATTTTTATGTCAATCCAAATTTCGAGTTGTTTTTTTCTACGTTTCAGCTTAAATTTTTTAAAAAACTGAGTGATTTCCGTCACTAGTTACCTAACAATTAGAAATTTAAATAATTTAACTATTCAAGCAATTAACCAAATAAATAATTACATATCCAATATATAATTCATTTAATTTATTTAGTTATTATTTAGTTGCTCACAAAATAATTAAATAATCAAAACCCGTTTATTTAAGCATCAATTAAATATCTCGTTATTATATATCCAATTTTTATCAATTGTATCATTTTCAAATAATACTAATTAATTTCCTAGATTTGATTATTCTCCAAAATCATCATCAGGTACGACCCAAAGAGTTACACTTTGGACAACGTTACTAACAAGGTACGATCCAAAGAGTTACAATTTGGACAACGAACTAGAAATAGTATATATGAGATACGTAACATTGTTCGCATGTGCGTGTCTTGCAACGCTAATGCAGTTTGAATGTTTAGAGAAACGTTTAGTAAATTAATTATTTGTCAAATGATTAATTATTAGTTCGTTGTTTATTTAATTAAATGTTAATTAAACAAATAATTAATTAAATGGTGAAAAATATTATTTATTAGATACAAAAATATAAGGAGATAATTATATTAATTATAAGATAAGATAATTAATGTATAAGATTATATTTATAAGATAGATGTAATAGGTATTATAATTGAGGGCTTGTTTGGTTGGCTCTGAATGAAACCATTCAGAGGTCCACCTCTGATTCGGTCAGATGTGAAGGTGTTTGGTTCATTAAGACATCACCTCTGAATGAGTTCCATTCAGTCTGAATGGGTCAGATTTTAGATGTTGCTGAATGAAAAAAAAGACTATTGTTACCCTCCTCCTCTCATCAGCCAAGACCTACACCTTTCACCTCTCATCAGCCAAGACCTCCGCCCCCACCCCTCTCCTCACCACCGAACGCCTCCCGCCGCCCTCCTCCTCCCTCTCCTCACCACCGAACAGCCGCCTCCTCCTTCTCCTCACCGATATGCGACGATCGTCGCCCGTCGCCGCTGAAACGCGACCACCGTCTTCTCTCTCTTCTCTTCTCTTCTCTCTCTGCGTCTCTGTCTCACCGCCGTGAGCCGCCGTGAGCCGCCGTGAGCCGCCGGTAATGCAGCTCTGGCTGCCGGAAATTTCGAGTGAGAGATGAAATGGTGAAGGGTTCTTGGTGTGCGGCTGTCGGAGATCGAACGGCGACAAGTATGGCCGGTCTCCCATGTCTTCATCTTGCCACTCATGCTTGTCTCGGGCTCTACTCTTCAGACCAGCACACACACAAGTGCGTATGGTGTTGTTTCAATTAAAGAAGATGAAGGGGGTGGAGATGAGTTTTGTGGTCTGCAGGTGTAAACGGGAGAGAGAGGGATGGGGATGGAGATGGTTAGGTAGAGAGAGAGAGAGTGTTCTGGAGGTGAGGGATGAGATGAGGAATTGAGGATGGAGAAAGTTCTAAGGAATTGAGGATGAATATGTAATGGTTTTTTTTAATTAAAAGGGGTAAAAATGTCATTTTACACATTCATTCAGATGTGCAACCAAACAGCACTTTACTAGTTCAGCACTTACTAGTTCAGAGCCTCTTACCCATTCAGACCTCTTATTCATTCAGCACTTATTGATTCAGATGTTGCCAAACAGCCCCTGAATTATAATACCTCTAAAGGTGGTTGTCTGAGTTTAAATACAATTTTTCGGAGACATATAAAACAAGAGCTCATGGGGTTATTTGACACCCCAAGAATAACACAAATATCCAACACCACACCACCTCCTACGGTAGACCAACTCCTTGCGCCGCCGAACCACCTCTACATCACCGCCGTCATCCACCAAGACACTAGATCATCGACGTCCTCCGCAGTAAGCCAGCAGACACCGCCACGTCACATCGCCACTCTCTGTCTAATGTCGTTCGCTTCTCGGAGCCATGCGCCACTTAGCCGTAGCCCGCCACACCCCTTGCCACCTGTGCCACCCCTCTACCACCTGCCGAAGCGCCGCCACTCAATAGGAAACTAGGTTTTTGACCTGGTTTGACAGTGAAGTGTTCTCGGGTCTCGTGTTTTGGTATTTGGGTTTCAAGATTTTTCTTAAGTTGTTGATTCAGGATTGCAGTTCACGAACATCTATCAACTAGTGTGACACTACGTTGGATCAAAGTATGAAGCTTTTGTTTTCCATCAAAGGTTAGTGTTTTGAAAACCTCCTATGGTTATATTTGTTTTAATGGTTCCAATTAGATTATTGGAATGAGTTAGGCAGTTTTATTATACACACTTCCGCTTTATATAATTAATATGAGATGTTAATTGTTCATAAATAAAATTAGTTTTTATTTAATAAATAAAATTGTACACTGACGAATCCCAACAAGAACATTTTTCATGTTGCTTTTAGTGTAACTCTTTAATCTTTGTAGATGCATATGTCGATAGCTTTCATCTGTATTGAGTCTATATTTACCTGTTTGTATTCTATGTACAGTTTAATATATGTTTTGTATCAAATCTGGGTTGAAATGGAAAACTAGGTGTAACACCTAGTAAAATTCTGTCCAATATAGTATCGACACGTGTCATGGACTTTAAACGTGTTACAAATTGAATATGAGGGACTAAAGTTGACAAACAAGGAAAGTATATGTGTAAAAGGCTTCAAAGTGTCAACAATTGATAATTATACCTTTCAACAACCCTACACGATGTTTACAACCTTAAACGAATGAATTATGAAGCGTATGAAGCCATTTGTGGAAGAAAGTGAAAGATTACAAAACGCAAAGGTTAAAAGTGTCAACATGTTTAAGTTATACCTCTGAGTGACCTTTTAGCGAACCCGAAGCTTTGTAACGATTAATTATGCTCACAAGAATAAGTGATAAAAATTTCACAAGGTTTCGATATCGTATGAAGAAGTTATGCTAACATTCGTATATGAGGGGTTAAAAACGTCAACGTTGAAATTTAAGGCTTTTCTGTCACACCCCAACCAATGGCGGAATCATCGGGGCGCAGGCTTTGAAGTGTTTGTAAAGAAAAGCAGATTGCGGCGCTTCTGTCTTGGAGTCTTCCGAGGCTCGAGAGTTGCTGAGAGAGTGCACTCGAGCGGCAATTTGAGGAATGAGCTTAACCACTTCCTTGGTTACAAGTGATGCAATCCTCTTATTGGCGCTTCGTTTGGCTCTTCTCCTAGCTGTTCGTCTCGAGGTAGAGTCGTTGGAAGGCATCTAGACAGGAAGAGACTTGGAATGAGATTCGATCATAATGATTTTTGAGTTTTGCGATGCGATTGAGCGTGTTCAAAACTTGATGCGATAGTATAATAGTAATGCGAATCACATAGGAGCCATATAGGAGACACGAAATTCCTAAGTTCTCACATGATGACTTGTTTGTTTATACGTCTGTATATATTTTTATATATATAAATGTAATTTGTAATCGTACACATACAGGCCGATTTAGAATATGCGAGGACGCGTCAAGGTGAGATAGCGAGAGCGAAGGCGATAGATTATGCATTAGTTTCGTTGCGAACATTCGGGTTTCGTTTTAGATTGCGATGGCTGTGCGAATTGTGAGTTTATAAAGCAGGAAGTGAAGGTCGTTAAATTGAGAAATCGATTAAGCTTAAAGTTTCAAAACGTAAATAAGTTCCAACCATTTGTAAGATCGGCGGGTCGTATGATAGAGTGCCTTGGGTGTTTAGGCGTCGACTGCCCAAGGTGAACCAACTACATCTGACAAGTTCGTGCACGCGCGTTGTCCTAGAGGGCTCATGCTTCCACTGGGGTGCAACTCATGGCATTCGTCCTCCTAGTCATCGCGTGGCTCGAGTTATCGTGATAGTCGAGTCCTTGGTGAGAGCTTTTTGAAAACCAGTCTTATAGAGAGTGGAACGGCTTATTAAGGTACGGGTTTCACCCCTGACTTAACAACTTCGTTCCCAGTTGTGGTTATGCTCTTCGAATAAATTCGTGAGTTCCACTTAGATTTCGAAATGGAGACTTTCGTCGAGATGTGGATGTCACTCCTAACTCGATGAAAGGTTCTCATGCTAGAAAATGCGCTGAGTGAGCGATTTCATCGAGAGTTCTGGGTTTTCACACCTGGTCTCGACTGGATCACTCGGTTTCGTTATGCGAGTATTTTCGAAAACACGTGTATTGTGTTGGCCTTAGGAAAGGCTAAGTAATATTCAGGCCTTAGGAAAGGCTGCTTCGCATGAAATTGTAGTACGCGGTGTTCACGCGAAGTAGTAGTTTTAGCGACTTTGAATGAAAGTAACAAGTAGGCCCGATACAAACCCTACTAGATTCGTACAAGTCAGCCTGTTGGTACTTAGACTATAGAGTAGGTCAATTTCTAAGACGTCGACCCGGACTAGGTCGAGTCTTGCCTAATTCCCTATAGTTATGGCTCTGATACCAATCTGTCACACCCCAACCGATGGCGGAATCATCGGGGCGCGACACTAGGCGAATCAGATTGCTCAAGAGAATCCATAACAACTATATTGCGATAATATTTAATACATTCGTTATCCCATACTAACAAATAATACAATCACATAAGTTATCACAGATTTCTTGTCCTCTTGAACAATACAAATCCGACAACCTAGATTTTAGTTGAGTTTCTAGACCTCCTAGCTTGATTTGATATAGTCTGCGATCCAACCTGCAACATACGTTAAAATATTTGTCAATACAAAAGTATTGGCGAGTATACAGGTTTGATATGTATAACATAATAGATTAAAAACGTGTAGCGAAATTCCATATGCATAAACGTAACACACGACATATATACTCACAAAGCTGATACTACCAACTAAGTCCTCGATGCTCGAATATGCGATGGCAAACTAGACCCCGTCGGGCACAATAGTACTATACTAGTCATGGTGGGACGTCGCAAGTATAAGCCCTAGCACATATGCAACTAGCATCACGTACATCTATGCATAACAGTTATTCGCAAGTGATAATTCGATTGGTTGAATAATTCGTTTGACAAGTTCGATTTGTTAGAAACGTATGTTACACCCAAAATGCGATTAAAAAGGGTTTAAGTATACTCATAGTGCGTATTGGTTTGGATTGGCGGGATTATGTCCGAGAATACCCTGGTTATAGACTGATCACCTGAGTGTTTGGTGGCGCGTTAAAGAATGACGGAATACGCGAAAGCGAATGAAAATTAGATTGAGGGCTGGCTCGTTCGGATGGGCTGTTCGATCGGATGGGCTGTCCGATCGGATGGGCTGTCCGATCGACTAGCCTGTCCGATCGACTAGGATGTCCGATCGGCTGGCCTGTCCAGCTGTTTTCGACAAATATTTGAAGTTTTTTCGATGGTTTTGCTCGAGACGGTGTTCCTTCATGCTAAACAACTGAAATTCCATCAAGTCTGACCCGTTCTAATGGCCGGGAACCACCCCATTCCATCAGATCTGGCCGTTCCTGATGGCTTTTCTCAAGTTTAACCCGAAATCACACACACTTTGGCTAGGTAACTTAGATTTTGGTGAGATTTATTATAAAATAGGTGAAATTACTTAGATCCGAGCTGTTTATGATAAGAATGAGGTCACACTTTGAAGTTCATGAGAACTTAGGATGACATCATCTTCAAGACACCTCAAATCCTTAGGAATCACACAACTTCTTGATTAGAAAACATAGATTTAGACTTGATTTATGTAAAAACGTATGGAAATCACTCAGATCTGAGTCGTTCTTGCATGGGATGACATCACCCTTAAAGTTCATAAGAACTTCATGGTGACATCACCCTAGAATGCCTAAAATCCAGAGATTCCACGGTTAAAAGTGGAGATTTAATAGGTAGAAAGGTGTAGAATTGGTTATAGATCAAGGAAGTACAAGATTTGAGTTGAAAACTTACAAGAATTATGAGGAATCGAGAGTTAAAGGGGTTGGAACTTCTGGTCGAGCAGCAACAGTGACAACAAGTGTGTTTGAGGTGAATAAGGGGTATTTATAGGCAAGGAGGAAGGAAAGGAGGGCAGGTTGGCCTGGATCGGACGGCCCGTTTGATCGGCCGGCCCATCCGGATCGGACGGCCTGTCCGATCGGTCGGCCCAGCCGTTCGGTTGGCCCATCCGATCGGTTGGCCCAGCCGTTCGGCTGGCCCATCTATCCGGAGGCCTCTCGATCCTCGTTTTTGGTGCGTTGCGATAGTTTGGGCCACATTTCCATATATTTATATTATTATTTATTATAATTAATCACCAAAGGGTCGTATATACGTATTCGTATTCCAAGTTTCGATATAACAATCGGTTTTCATTTCGAGTGTGCGATTATTAGCGACGTTTCACGGCCATCAGGGAGGGTAGTATAGGTCCTTTCTCGATGTCATCGTGAATGTTATTGTGTGTTGTGCCACAATGACTGACGGGGTACCACTCACTCGTATTGTCATCATCGTCACGACGACTGGAGCTATAGCACTCACCCGAGAGTCTTTGTTAGCGTTAATTGTCTGCGTTTCGACACATCACGACCACCGAGGAGGGTAGAATAGGTCCTCACTCAATGCAATCGTGAGTGTTAGTGTATGTGATATGGTGTAGTATAGTGTTAATGTATTTTGAAAATATGCGATTATCCTTCTAGTAGCGATGTATGCGATATAGTTACATTATGATCCGAATCTCTGGTGCTAGGCGTAACGAGTATTTCGAGTAGTAACAACACACGAAAGTGTGGGTTGTTACATTTTTGGGTGATCATAAAACTAACCAAGGACTTAGCAAAGTTTGGTTATGTCTTAGAGTCCTTAAAAATCAATTTGGAGGGTTAAAAGTGCAAGAAATAAAGTTAAACCCACTTTTAAAAGGACCAGGGACCAATTGTGCAATTACTGAAACATTTTTAACCTTACCTGGGCCTCATACCTGCAGCGTAAGACCTCTGAGGTCCCTTACGCGGGCCGCCTGGTACTGCCAGCGACAGAAAACACTTCCAGGTGCCAGTTCAGCCTGTTGCACCGCCTTTAGAGCCTTGTTTTACATACCAGGGGCTGTGCAAATGGGATTACATGCAATAGGGACACTTGTGTTGATTAGGAATCATCTCATAGACTTGTTTGGCATGATCTAGTGAGATTAAAACACATATATATAGAGCTCATTGTTGCAACATTTGAACACTCACTTGAAAACTTTCATAACTTCTTTTCTGGAGATTTATAGAGCTCAAGACCACTTGCTAAGGAGCATTAGTCGTGCATGGGACTTCAGTAAGTGTCCTTAACCTTTCTTAATTCAGTTTTGATTAGTTAAATGGCCCAAAGTCAAACCGTCGTAATTAAAGTTTGACTTCGTGATTAAGCACTAATTATCCAGTCAAATCTCAAATTGAAAGTACCTATAAGTTGGTAATTATGTGGGCAATAAACCCGTAAAAGGACACCCTCTGATTCCCACTCTGACTAGGTCAATTGTCTGGTCAAATTATAAAAAGTCAACAGAAAGTAATTCTTCAAATAAACACATAATTAACAATGTAGAAGCCATGCAACCTGTTTTATCATTCATATAACTTGGTAATTAATGTAAGAACATGTCTAAACATGTTCAACCCGACAATTTTCAATATAAGCTCGGTTCGGAACCGAAAGTCGCATAAGTGGACTTTTGCTTTGACTTTCAGTTCTGACCCATTAGAGCATAGTTTAGAAATGCCTTAGAGCTTTATTAGGACCATGTTCCATGTTAGTATAACCCTCTGTGATTATACAACTTGGTTCATTAGTTATCCGATTCATATGCATGTTTCCGTTATATGCCTAAATGTTGATCAATATGCCCTTTTGACCTTAAAACAAGAATTTTGAAAATGTGAGAGGACAATAATCTTTATTACTGATTTATAAACATGTCCCTAAATTTTCACATCAGTTAGAGGTCTAGATTAAGAGTTATGCTTAATAGCGTAATTAGAAAGCTTTTTATTAATTAAATGGCGTAATTAGCATGAAGCCTATCTAAACCCAATTTTGGAGACCAAAATTTTTACCTACTGATGTAAAATAATATTTTGAGATTTTTGAAGATTTTTATTTATTTTTAGGCTGAGCATAACATAGGATTATAGCTTTGATTCGGTAATTATCGGTTTTGCCCTTTGGGCCTATAAAATGAGTTTTACACAATATTTTGATACCAAACCTTTTGCTACTGATTTTATATAATAAATAAAATATTTTGAGTCTTCTGAAATGATAAAAATATAATCTTTTCTTTAAAAACCCGGAAATCGCTTAAAACCGTCTTTTTACGCGTTTAAAACGCATAGTATGTATTAAAACCATTTTTCTCATATAAGACTTAATACCTACTGATGTTTTAAGAAATTTTTTATATTTTAACAGTAAGTAAAAGTTTTAAACTCAGATTTCAAATTTTGACCTTTAAAGCTTATGTGAAATTACCAAAATGCCCCTACGGTGCATAGTTTGGTTATAAAAGGTAAATTTCACATATATGCCATACCCTACTATTATGACCTATAAAAATAAGTATTTTTACTGAATATATCATACCTGAAACTCAGAATTATATTTAAACTCTTTTATAAGCTTTAAAATGACCAAAATACCCCTACGGGACATAATTTGAGTTTAAATTCATTTTGGGCATAATGGAAGGTATCCTACTGATATCACAATATATTTAAGGAATATTAACTTAGGAAACCTGTATATGACTATTATAGTTACCCGTTACGTATTATTCGCGTTCGGTGCTGTTTATGTAACTAGTTTGCATAAATTAGCCGAAACGGGTCAAACCTTATCAATTTTATCTCAAAAACCAGAATGCATTTAGTTTACCCATATTATGCAAGTATACAAACTTGTCGGGTCTAAACCACATTCTAATCCGGTCTTCGCTTAATTGTGCGTTTTGAACCGTATATCTTCCTTTAAAACTAACCGGTCTAAGTTTAGGCTTAATTAAGACCCGTTAGGAATCAAATAGGTTATAAAAACCTTCGTTCCAGATTAGGAGACCAATAAAAGCTATCTGCACTTGCTGATTGAATACGGTTGAGATAAATTTGAATATTTGCTCAAGTAAATACTTTTAACTTATTTTCCTTATACGGGCTTGGGATACAGTTTTATAATAATACCGCTTGCTCAGGTATATAGTTGTTTAAATCGGATTGTGATTAATATATTTACATAACCCGTTTTAATCTGTTTTATTTGGTATATGGCCCTTGGGGGGTTAATGACCATGTCCTGGATATCCTTGGCATCATTCATTGAAATGGCCACGACCTAAGCACGGGGTGTAAGCATACACCTGACAGTTGCATATGTAAAAACTGGTAATCCACTTTAAGGAATCAACCTTGTAGGCATTATACATGTGGCATGTCAGTTAATCTTGTCCGGCTCTTCTAGCCGGCCCTGACGGACGACAAATAAGTAAAACTGTATACAAGATTATTTTTAAGTAATTGTCCCAAGTTATAAAAGAACTTTTGTGCTATGTGCATTTAAACCAATTTTCTTAAACTCTTTTCAAAATGAGTCAGTTAATTGTATTTACCAATGTAAATTGACGTATTTTCCAAAAAGGCTAAGTGCAGGTACTAGACGGAATAGACTGGCTACTCCTGGCATCATAAAATAAGTCTTGCAAGCTTAGATGTTAAAATCTGTTGAACAAAGATCCTTTTTAACTTTTGACCCGCCTGTGGATCCTTTACAGTCTGTTTGTAATACTTTGATATTACTTTTTATTCGGTTTGTAATATGATTCATCTTTTGCTTCCGCTGTGCATTTAAATTGTGTTGTTTGACAATGATGATATCAACTACGTCACGATACTCCCCACCGGTAATACGTGGAAATATCAGGGTGTGACAGGTTGGTATCAGAGCCAACATTGAGTGAATTAAACACTAGCCTTTTGTGTTTAATCTTAATGACACAGTTTGCACATTCATCGACTTCCGAGTCTAGACAAAGAACTTAGGACTAATCCAAATTTGTTTTATTTTAATTTTGTCCTTTATACTACTTTGTTGTGTACTTTGTTTGTTTTGACAGGTTCGAAAAGAATGCCGCCAAGAATGTGAGGAAGAGGTAGAGGCAAGGGGTCACTCATCGCCCCAAACGATCACGAGGCCGGGCTATCACACCGACGAACTCCATCAGACTCTTTAAGTAAAAGTCCTCAGGAAAACTTGAGGACCCATGTTGAACCCGCGAGGCGTTCAATCTCACTAAGCTCCTCACCTTTGTCACACCCCGACCACGTAAAACAACAAAACGTGGCGGAAACGTCGGGGAGTGTTGTAACAGAATCATTGTTTCACAACCATGGATTAAACAGTTTTGTTTTATTGAATTAAATGTATTACATTACATTGGAAATAGAAACAAAACATGAACAAATAGACTTCCATTGTTATTAAGTCACTAAGGCCTCGTCCATTCCTATGTGAGCATACACAAATATCATCATCAAACATCATCAACTATGGTACCTGAAACACATGTGAAAATACGTCAGCATAAAAATACCGGCGAGTACATAGGTTTTATGTGAGTGTTAGATTCATGGCTCGTTTTACATGTTGCAATACTTATTTAAAAACCTTATTTTGAAAAGTATAGTATTGCGACATAATTAACCAACTCAAATCAAGTTGGATATGATTTATAAAATCTCGTAGCCATGATTCTTAACTCCAAAAAATTTTGTTTTATTAAATCAAATCGTAAAACATCTCGTAGAAACTCGTTAATAAGACTCGTATGGTTTATATTATTCAGAAAACATAATTGTGTGACATTGTTTCAAAATCGTTTACCCAAGTGATCTAGATAACGCAACGATATATAATGTGTTAAAAGCACTTATATATAGGAAGTACCAGCGGCGTATCCACCATGCTTTTAACACATTACACCCGCCCCGTTACCTAATCACTTCCCTAACCCAATGGCCCAAACAGTTACAAATGGTTCACATAAATTAAATGGTTACAAACGGTTCACATAAATCCAACGATTTCAAATGGTTCACATACATCAAATGGTTACAAATGGTTCACATACATCCAATGATTTCAAATGGTTCACATGCATCCAATGATTTCAAATGGTTCAAAACTTAAAACAATTGTGCTAGTGTGTTAAGTGAACATACATAGCAAGACATAATGAAATCATGTACTAATAGTGTACTAATGAACATAACAAGTATATTATATGAAAACATGGAAAGCATGAAAATAACATGTAGGCACATGTGTTTACCCCAAGACATTTGGAAAACAGTAAAAGAGGGGTCTATGTACTCACTTGAGGATGCTTAGAAGTCTTGAATAACAACCAAGCAAAGCTAGAGGGATCACGGAATCAAACGGCACCTAATATAGGTAATTATGTAAATAAACGGACCTAAATCGGAAGATTGGATTGAATGAGGTTTCGTAAAACAAATGAGTATAGGAACTCATGTAATATGGTTTAACAAAGCCTACATACTAAAATGAAACCTAACCTTAGTGCTTACGACCCATTATGGCCCGTTTAGGTAGCTTACGCCACTTTAACGCGTCGTTCGCGTAAAACGCGTTCGGACCGCCTAACTAGTCCTATGACAAGTATTATATGCCTTAACATGTCTAATAATGTTGCCTAATCAGTTTAGACGTCAAAATTTAGGTTAAATATGCTTAAAATGAATTTATTCATAAAAAGGGCATTTTGGTAATTTTCCTAAGGCATATAAACTACCTATCATACAACTAGCTAAATGTAGTGACCATAAGGTATAACCTCGGAAGGTTATTTCCTATACAACTACTGTCACCTAACGTGTTTGGTCGGATCCTAATGATCGACCAAACGGGTCGGGTTCGAAAGTATAAGCGGTTGTTTAGACCGCTTACCTTACGACCCTACATAAGCACTAAACCTAAAGTGACGAGCTAAACATGTTAAAACATGCTTAAAGAGGTTTGAAAAAAAGGTTTGGTATCAAAACAAACGATTTTGATACCTAAAAGTAGTTTGGTTACAAAATACGCAAGAATACACATTTTGGCCGAAACTACGACTCGCCACTATGCCTATATAACGTGGTAATCAGTAGGTATAGTCACAAGAGACTAAAACCATCGTGATTATGCTCACGTTATGAATTTCAAACGAACTTCATGTTGACCATAAACTGGTCAAAGCAGAAAGCCAAACACAGTTTGACTTTCACGCGAAAAAAGAACGAAGGAGGACTTACAACGGGTCCAAGAATAGAAATCTAGATCCAACTTGCTCAGGTATGAGGTGCTAAGCCCCAACTTAGAGAAAATAGATCAGATTGTGTGAGTTGTAACAATGAGGAGCATGGGTATTTATAGGATTTCTAGGACCGTTAGGATCGTTCCTCGAAAAACGAGCTTCGATCTCATCCGTACACATGTGCCCATGGTTTTGTGAAACCATGGGAGCCCCTAGTTTCATTAAAACCATGTGCAAATGAGGGGAACAGATGGAACAAGTTGGAATTTAGATTTTTCATTTTGGTCCCTTCCTAAGATAACTATGGCAGATTGTCAATTTTGGTCCCTGAATGTGCAAAACATGGTTTTTGATGCATTTTTTGACACATTTAAGCCCTGTTAATCCCATTTCAAGGCTCTAAAATGAAGTTAAAGTATAGGGAACATGAAAAATCCTCAAAAATATCTCGGATGTCAGTTCGTTTGGCCGTACGGTTGCGTTGTTCGGTTAATTACGACGAAACACGAACGAATGCGAAAAACGAACCAAATTACGCGAGGAATGGAATTTTATCATGCCAATCACTAAAATAAAATATTTTAATGATTAAATAAAGTTTTGGATGTCCTGATGTATTCAGAACGTAAGATATGCGTGAAAATGCAAACTTATGCACTTTTTAACGCTTTTAGTCCCTGAATGACCAAAAAGTTTATTTTAGCACACCGAACCCATCAAAGCCTATTTATAAGCTATGTAAAGGATATTTAGGGTATTTTTAACTTATGGTCATGTTTTGGAATGTTCGTTACAGTATAAATCGGCATACTTTCGCCGTTTGTCGAAATTTGTCCCTGTAAGCGAATAAACTTGAATTCGCCACACCAAACCCACCAAAACTTATTTCTAAGTTATGTAAGGTTATTTAAGGTATGTTAAGCCTATTTCACTATTCCGGAGTGTTCATTGCATTAAACTGGTTATATTTACGCATTAGTGCGCGTATAACCTTCCAGAAAGCGATTTAAAGCTTGAAATCGAACAAGAATTGATATGTGCAAAAGATACACATATTTAAACAAATCCCAAGTATGAAATACAATATTTCATTGGTTTGGTATTTGTTTGATGAATGAATAATCAAGAATATTCATTTCCCTCGATGGATATTCTTCAGAAACGAAAATGAACGGAATGAGTCATTTTCCTCAATGGGTATTCTTCAGAAACGGAAATGAACGAATAATCAAGAATATTCATTTCCCTCGATGGATATTATTCAGAAACAAAAATGAACGGAATGAGTCATTTTCCTCAATGGGTATTCTTCAGAAACGGAAATGAAGGAAAAATCAAGAATAGTCATTTCCCTCGATGGATATTCTTCAGAAATGAAAATGAACAGAATGAGTAATTTTCCTCAATGGGTATTCTTCAGAAACGGAAATGAAAGAAAAATCAAGAATATTCATTTCCCTCGATGGATATTCTTCAGAAACGAAAATGAACGGAATGTGTCATTTTCCTCAATGGGTATTCTTCATAAATGGAAATGAAGGAAAAATCAAGAATATTCATTTCCCTCGATGGATATTCTTCAGAAACGAAAATGAACGGAATAAGTCATTTTCCTCAATGGGTATTCTTCAGAAACGGAAATGAACTGAGTCAACTCTATACACATGACAAAACTTGCTGTGGTTTCTGTGCACTGAATTCCATAATTATGTATGCATCCATAATAACGTAATTCCTTGCATAGTCCGCACAGTTTGTTTTGTAATGTGAAGGGGAAGAAAATCAAACCTGTGATGAGTGTGACTAGACTATCATAGGGTCCTTTTAACTAGATCGACAAATGATCTCTTTAATTAGACCACCAAGGAGTCTTTTCAGCTATATCATCACATGATATTCCTAACCAGATTTTTAGATCAATCTATTTAACTAGACCACTCAAGGGATCTAATTATGGAATAGTACATTATAATCCAAGGGTCTTTACTATTACGTAGAAGCCCATTAAGGATTTAAGGTAGTACCTTTGGATATCCTACTATGAATCCCTTATACGAAGATATGGAAGATTCTACGAGGATTTGGATAACAAAAACTTGGATCACACAAAAACATAAAAGGGAACACATAAGCACATAATCACATATTTGTTTAATTTGACCTTTAATTTGTTATCTTTGGACACGGATATTTAAAGCACACCAGGAATCCAATCCGTGGATTTCATTTGGCACTTTAATCATTTTCAAGAATCTATCTATGAAGATAGGATGATCTTCCAAAAATTCGATTTTGTTTTCAAAGAAACGTAATATTCGAATTAAGGCACACAACAATTTTAGGATTTGCGGAAATATCCTTAGGTACCCTATTAAGGATTTATAGTGGAACTTTGGGTATTCGTCCAGAGTTGTAACTTGCGCCTAGTACTTCGTTTCTTTGGAAGAAACGGGTACTTAGGATTTTCGTGGAAAACGCAAGAGATCATAAAATGGAAGAATTTTGGGGGTAGTCTGTTCTTCAAGGAATACAATTCCCTGATTGTCGATATTATAGGGGATATGTTGTTTATACATGCAACCACATATATACATTGCACTGTAAATAAAAGATTTATTTATAAACAACGATAACAACTGTTTTCATGGACCTTGACAACAAAAGAAAATAATACATAAGACGTGATTATTTCTAAACGGTGTTGTCTTCTAGTCGGTCAGATGCTCATCCCTGGGCTGGATTTGCATTAGCAAGCTTTGGGCAATTTCTTCGAAAATGACGTATCTCGCCACAGTTGTAGCAAGAGCCTGGTGGAAAACGAGCTTGAGCAGGATTGTTGTCAGCTTGATTTGCTGCAACTGCAGCTCGGCAAACTCTTGCTGTATGACCTATAAGTCTACAAATTTGGCATTTGCGGCACTTCACACTAGCATGATGATGAAGGTTACATTGGTTGCACAAGGGTACAGTTCCGTTATATGGCTTCCTAGCAGGGGGTTGAGCTAGTTGGTTGGGGGCAGCTTGATCATTGTGAGCAACCATGATGAAGTTATGGGAAGCTTTTCGCTTCCTTGACTTCTTGGAGGATTCAGTCTGTTCATCTTTGGGTTTCGATTCCTCGATTGGTTTCTTATCACCTTTTCGAAAAAGTTTACCTTTCCTGATTTGAGATTCAGTCAAGGTAGCAGATAGCTCAATGGCCTGCCTAACCGTAGTGGGGTTACTACCAGTCACAATGTCTTGTACTGGGTCAGGGAGGCCATCAATGTACTTTTCGATTGCCATATCCAAAGGTGTAACCATATTCGGGCATAACAGACTTAACTCCTCATAACGATCCGTGTAGGCTCGATGCTCACCGCTATCTTGCTTAAGATCGTCGAATTCCCTTTCCAAGGCCCTGATCTCATGACGAGAACAGAATTCATTCATCATCAGAGCTCGAAGCTCTTCCCACGTTTGAGCCAGTGCCACATCGGAACCCCTATCTCTAATCACACCATTCCACCATGTCAAAGCTCGTTTCTCAAAGACACTAGATGCGAATTCTACCTTTCGCTCATTTGGGCATTGAACATGCCTGAAGGTGCTCTCTAGACTCTCGAACCATTGCAGAAGTGCAGTCACTCCTTGAGACCCAGAAAACTTTGATGGCTTAGCCGAGTTGAACGTCTTGAAGTTGCAGGGGGCATTATTGTTGTTGAGAGCTTGGTTACATTGAGCAACAATGTTTGGGATTGCAGCAGTCATTTACTGCGTAATGACAGCTGCCAGTTCTTCAATAGGTACCTGATTTTCGCGTCGTGGAGGCATTCTAAAAAGGGGAAAACAAGAGAGAAAACAAATGAAATGGCATTGGGTAAGAATAGGATGTTACAATTACCAACCAAAATCATGGGTGATGGTCATTCGTTTGAACCACGAAGTAAACAAACTGCACACAAAGGCTGAATCAAAGCAAATAGGTCCTCATAATGTTTCGCGAAGACATGCTCGCCTATAAGTGGACACTCACCCCAAGAGTTCCCAGGTAAGAGTGACTGGTCCGATATTGCGGATTTGTACGAACACTCTAGCCTTAGACAGAAAGCCCAGGGTACAGGCATCCACCCTTCCAGTTTGCACGTGTTCACATTATGTAGCCCTAAACTTTGACGAGAATTTGAAAACTTTGAAGGTTCGAAACCTTATAATAAATCATCCTGGAACAGATGATTAGTTTTCAAAGCAGATTCGAATTTTGGGTTCTTATTGTGGTTCCTGCCTAAAGATAGGCAACGGTATTGTTTTATGACTAAACGCAAGCAAACTCGCGTTAGGGTCCTAGGAAGGTTATAGTCTGGGTCAAAGCATTACTAATAACCTAATTCCTTATAACCATTGGCTCTGATACCAACTTTTCTGTCACACCCTGACCACGTAAAACAACAAAACGTGGCAGAAATGTCGGGGAGTGTTGTAACAGAATCATTATTTCACAACCATGGATTAAACAGTTTTGTTTTATTGAATTAAATGTATTACATTACATTGGAAATAGAAACAAAACATGAACAAATAGACTTCCATTGTTATTAACTCACTAAGGCCTCGTCCATTCCTATGTGAGCGTACACAAATATCATCATCAAACATCATCAACTATGGTACCTGAAACACATGTGAAAATACGTCAGCATAAAAATGCCGGCGAGTACATAGGTTTTATGTGAGTGTCAGATTCATGGCTCGTTTTACATGTTGCAATACTTATTTAAAAACCTTATTTTGAAAAGTATAGTATTGCGACATAATTAACCAACTCAAATCAAGTTGGATATGATTTATAAAATCTCGTAGCCATGATTCTTAACTCCAAAACATTTTGTTTTATTAAATCAAATCGTAAAACATCTCTTAGAAACTCGTTAATAAGACTCGTATGGTTTATATTATTCAGAAAACATAATTGTGTGACATTGTTTCAAAATCGTTTACCCAAGTGATCTAGATAACACAACGATATATAATGTGTTAAAAGCACTTATATATAGGAAGTGCCAGCGGCGTATCCACCATGCTTTTAACACATTACACCCACCCCGTTACCTAATCACTTCCCTAACCCAATGGCTCAAACAGTTACAAATGGTTCACATAAATCAAATGGTTACAAACGGTTCACATAAATCCAACGATTTCAAATGGTTCACATATATCAAATGGCTACAAATGGTTCACATACATCTAATGATTTCAAATGGTTCACATACATCCAATGATTTCAAATGGTTCGAAACTTAAAACAATTGTGCTAGCGTGTTAAGTGAACATACATAGCAAGACATAATGAAATCATGTACTAATAGTGTAGTAATGAACATAACAAGTATATGATATGAAAACATGGAAAGCATGAAAATAACATGTAGGCACATGTGTTTCACCCCAAGACATTTGGAAAACAGTAAAAGAGGGGTCTATGTACTCAGTTGAGGATGCTTAGAAGTCTTGAATAACAACCAAGCAAAGCTAGAGGGATCACGGAATCAAACGGCACCTAATATAGGTAATTATGTAAATAAACGGACCTAAATCGAAAGATCGGATAGAATGAGGTTTCGTAAACCAAATGAGTATAGGAACTCATGTAATATGGTTTAACAAAGCCTACATACTAAAATGAAACCTAACCTAAGTGCTTACGACCCATTATGACCCGTTTAGGTAGCTTACGCCACTTTAACGCGTCGTTCGCGTAAAACGCGTTCGGACCGCTTAACTAGTCCTGTGACAAGTATTATATGCCTTAACATGTCTAATAATGTTTCCTAATCAGTTTAGATGTCAAAATTTAGGTTACATAAGCTTAAAATGAAATTATGCATAAAAAGGGCATTTTGGTAATTTTCCTAAGACATATAAACTACCTATCATACAACTAGCTAAATGTAGTGACCATAAGGTATAACCTCGGAAGGTTATTCCCTATACAACTATGGTCACCTAATGTGTTTGGTCGGATCCTAATGATCGACCAAACAGGTCGAGTTCGAAAGTATAAGCGGTTGTTTAGACCGCTTACCTTACGACCCTACATAAGCACTAAACCTAGAGTGACGAGCTAAACATGTTAAAACATGCTTAACGAGGTTTGAAAACAGGTTTGGTTTCAAAACAAACGGTTTTGATACCTAAAAGTAGTTTGGTTACAAAATACGCAAGAATACGCATTTTGGCCGAAACTACGACTCGCCACTATGCCTAGATAACATGGTAATCAGTAGGTATAGTCACAAGAGACTAAAACCATCGTGATTACGCTCATGTTATGAAGTTCAAACGAACTTCATGTTGACCATAAACTGGTCAAAGCAGAAAGTCAAACATAGTTTGACTTTCACGCGAAAAAAGAACGAAAGAGGACTTACAACGGGTCCAAGAATGGAAATCTAGATCCAACTTGCTCAGGTATGAGGTGCTAAGCTCCAACTTAGAGCAAATAGATCAGATTGTGTGAGTTGCAACAATGAGGAGCATGGGTATTTATAGGATTTCTAGGACCGTTAGGATCGTTCCTCGAAAAACGAGCTTCGATCTAATCCGTACACATGTGCCCATGGTTTTGTGAAACCATGGGAGCCCCTAGTTTCATTAAAAACATGTGCAAATGAGGGGAACAGCTGGAACAAGCTGGAATTTAGATTTTTCATTTTGGTCCCTTCCTAAGATAACTATGGCAGATTGTCAATTTTGGTCCCTGAATGTGCAAAACATGGTTTTTGATGCATATTTGAAGTTAAAGTATAGGGAACATGAAACATACTCAAAAATATCTCGGATGTCGGTTCATTTGGCCGTACGGTTGCGTTGTTCGGTTAATTACGACGAAGCACGAACGAATGCGAAAAACGATCCAAATTATGAGACGAATGGAATTTTATCATGCCAATCACTAAAATAAAATATTTTAATGATTACGTAAAGTTTTGGATGTCCGGATGTATTCAGAACGTAAGATATGCGCGAAAATGCAAACTTATGCACTTTTTGATGCTTTTAGTCCCTGAATGACCAAAAAGTTTATTTTAGCACTCCGAACCCCTCAAAGCCGATTTATAAGCTATGTAAAGGATATTTAGGGTATGTTTAACTTATGGTCATGTTCCGAAATGTTCGTTACAGTACAAATCGGCATACTTTCGCAGTTTGTCGAAATTAGTCCCTGTAAGCGAATAAACTTGATTTCGTCACACCAAACCCTCCAAAACTTATTTCTTAGTTATGTAAAGGTTAGTTAAGGTATGTTAAGCCTATTTCACTATTCTGGAGTGTTCGTTGCATTAAACTGGTTATATTTACGCATCAGTGCGCGTATAACCTTCCGGAAAGCGATTTAAAGCTTGAAATCGAACAAGAATTGATATGTGAAAAAGATACACATATTTATACAAATCCCAATTATGAAATACAATATTTCATTGGTTTGGTATTTTTTTGATGGTCGCAGAGGCACAGGTGTCACATCCTTCTTACCTAAATTCTTTCGGGCCTCAGTCGGAGAACGAGCCCCATAACTCATATCACTCTTTTATACCCCTTCAAAACCCCAACTCACCCTTCAATAACCTAACACCCTACTTCCAAAGCCGATTTAACCCGATAAACCTAATTGAAGAGCAAATGGGTTATAACCCATTGGGACCGGAGGACCATTTCTCCATGGATATGGAAGAGGACCCGGAACCTGCCGAGCCGCCAACAGGAACACCTACTCACCCCATCGAGATTTCGGATGGGTCACCCTTTCTTGGATCACCATATAGTGGTCCCGACAGCTACGAGGCGTGGTTTACCCAATACGACTGGGTGTTTACTCCCAGTTATCACTCGTCTCTGCATCAGCAGCAGCAGCCACGGCAGGATCCCTCCGAGGATTCCCATTTTGTAGCGGTCACTCCACCGCCACCACCACCAGTGCAGCAACTGCCTCCGGAGCCACCGAGGCGTAGGAGATCAACCGCACGGATGTCCGTGCGAGGGGGAGTCCGTATCAGCACTCCTCAACCTTCAAGTGGCAGCTATTACTCGCCACTATATGAAGACCCACAAATGGGTGGGCCTTCTAACCCTGTTTCTGAGGTGGAGTCTGCGCCAGTCGCACCGCCACTAATGGGTTATGATAACCCAATTCCTATGTATGCCAGTGCAGCGGCATACAACCCTTTAAGCAGCCTGCCTACCCAGGGTATAACTACTATAATACCCCCAGTGTTGACCCATACCTTGTAGCAGCCAACTACAATGCCCTTCATCCTGAAGGACCGTACGCATCCTCCTACCAAACCGGATACCCAGCTTATGGGTACCAACAACCGCCACCTCCTCAACCTCCACATCAACAGCCGCCGCAGCCGCAATTGATACCACCAGAGCAACAACAGGAGGTTCTCCAAAGGTTGAGTTAGGTAGAGCGGGAGGTCCAAGAAGAGCGTAGAAACAACCGGGGATTTCTTAAAGGTTTGGCAAGCTTAATCAAGGGGAAGAGCAAAAAGGATCATTAAATCCTTTATTTGTTTATTTGTATTCTTTATTGTTCAATCAAGTCCCTACGTGGACATCTGTTTCTGTAATCAGTCCTTGCGAGGACTTGTAGTTTTTGTTTAGCCCCTGCGTGGGCATGTCTTTTCAGTTTAGCCTCTGCGTGGGCAAGTTGTTTCTCTTAAGTCCCGTTTAGGGCAAACATGTACTCTTTAAATTTTGTAGTGGAATGGTTTAATTTAAAATTTCATTTTTGTCAATTATATGCATAAATATAAATTATAAAATAAATAAAAATTATCATTCCTTTTATAAGATCTGTCATTATAATAAAATGCCAAAATCTAAAAAGGACAAAACCTAGCCCATGTGTTATTTTAAGACAGGGCTATGATGGTAGTTCCTCAATTAGATTCAGATCCTGGTTAACAATCTCAATTTAAGATTTGCTCCGCGTTAAATATTAATAAGAATCTTAAAAGGTATAACCTAGCCTACGTGTCATTATAAGACCTAGCCATGATGGTAAAACCTGACTAAAATGATTCAAATCCTTGTTAACATCTGAAAACATGTTAACATTCCTGGCTAACGTGATTCATAAAATCACACGTGTCATCCTTACATTGGATTATTCAAAATCCTTCCTTATTATTTAAACATCCATTTGTGATGTAGGGCCTACGAGCCATAATCATTGTCATATAAGACTAAAGACAGTGGTGGTCTACGACTCCCTGTCAATAAAAGGTAATGAACTATGTTCAAGCCTTAATGCCTTGATTCTATAAATCATGGCTTATAATTTAAATTGTCCTTGTGACTTGGCCTTTTGTGCTATTATTATAATTTAATTAAAACAAGGGATTATTATAATAAAAATCCTGAATGAATAATATTTAACAAATTAACCAATATGGTTATTAATACCATGGTTAATGAATCATCAAGAATGATATTACTGTATTAGACTTCTGAATAAATAATTATCATCAATTTATGTAGCCATCAAGCTACATGGCAGAGTATGAAGAAATAAACAGTCACCCTTGGGAAAATCATGACACTACCAGGATCAATGTGACCGGTGCGGAACTTCAAGCACTAATAGATAATGGTGTTACAAAAGCCATGGATTGGCAGTTTAATGAATCTAGCGGGACTCGAAGCAGGACCCTATCGGCACCTCATTCCAAACCTCACCCTAAGACTCATTCTGAGGCTCATAGTAAGCCACCATCTAAGAAAGAGGATGATCGACATTCATCAAATCAGTATAGTGTTCCGTCAAAGAAGATTGTACTCTATCAAGAACCACGTATTAGGGGTTGTTCCTATAAGTATTTCGTATCCTGTAAACCCCGAGATTTCACTGGGGAAAAAGGAGCTATCGACTGCATGACGTGGTTAGACGAGATGGATACCGTGGTAGACATCAGTGGTTGCGCTGATAGGGATGTTGTGAAGTATGTATCTCAGTCATTTAAAGGAGAAGCACTAGCCTGGTGGAGGTCTCTAATCCAGGCTACTGGGAAGATTCCATTGTACAATCTGTCTTGGGATCAGTTTGTTGCACTCACCAAAGAGAATTACTGCCCTCAGCATGAGGTTGAAAAGACTGAGTCAGACTTCTTATCTCTGGTGATGAAAAACCTAGACTGTCAGACTTACCTTACTAGCTTTAATACCATGTCTCGACTGGTTCCATATTTGGTGACACTGGAGCCCAAGCGAATAGCTCGTTTCATTGGGGGTTTAGCCCCAGAGATTAAAGCCAGTGTAAAGGAATCCCGACCTGCTACTTTTAGGTCGGCACCTGATCTATCTTTGTCCCTTACTTTGGATGCGGTTAAGCTGAGATCGCTTAAGAACTCGGAAGAAAGTAAGAGAAAACGTGAGGATGATAACTCACGACGGTCTGAGAAGAAGCATAAGGGAAACACAGACCACAAGAAGAAGTTTGGGTCTGGCAAGGGTAGTCAGCAAATAGATGAGAAGCCAAAGTGCAAAACCTGCCAAAAACGTCACTTTGGAAAATGCAGGTTTGAATCCAAGTCTCAGTCAAAACCGTCTGCATGTGGGTTATGCAAATCCAAGGAGCACAAGACATTAGACTGCAAGAAAATAAAGGATGCAATGTGCTACAACTGCAACGAAAAAGGGCACATCAAAACCAATTGCCCTAAATATGCCAAAAAGCCTGAAGAAGCCAAAAAGACCAATGCAAGGGTCTTTCGAATGGATACACGAGAAGCCGTTCAGGATGATAATGTGATAACAGGTACCTTCCTTATAAATGATGTTTATGCAAGAGTGTTATTTGATTCGGGTGCAGATAAGTCATTTGTAGATGATAAGTTTTGTTAGTTGTTGAATTTACCTGTTAAAACCCTAAGCGTGAAATATGAGGTAGAATTGGCTGATGGTACCTTAGAGACAGCCTCAGCTGTTTTAGATGGATATTTTATATCCATTAGGAACCACTCTTTTCCGTTATCCTTACTTCCTTTGAAATTAGCTGGTTTCGACATAGTAATAGGCATGGATTGGTTATCTCATAACCAAGCCCAGATTTTGTGTAACAAGAAGCAAGTGGTAATCAAGACTCCGCATGGTGAGCCACTTACTATACAGGGAGACACTCAGTATGGGTTGCCTGAGCAAGTGTCTATGCTCAAGGCATCGAGGTGTTTGAAGAAGGGTTGTGTCATATATATGAAACAGGTAACTGTTGATGAACAGAAGCCCAAGATTGAAGATATCCCTGTCATTTCTGAATATCCAGAATTTTTCCCTAAAGAACTACCTGGTTTACCACCAGATAGGCAAGTAGAATTCAGAATTGACATCATCCCTGGAGCAGCACCTATCGCAAGAGCGCCTTATAGGTTAGCACCAACGAAAATGAAAGAGCTAAGAACTCAACTAGATGATTTGTTAGCCAAAGGTTTTATTAGGCCTAGTTCATCTCCTTGGGGAGCACCAATCCTGTTTGTAAAGAAAAAGGATGGATCGATGCATCTATGCATCGATTATCGCGAGCATAACAAAGTCACTATCAAGAATAGATATCCATTGCCCAGGATCGACGATCTGTTCGATCAATTGCAAGGGGCAAGTTACTTCTCTAAGATCGATTTAAGGTCAGGCTACCATCAACTGAAGGTTAAAGATGAAGATGTTCACAAGACTGCATTTAGGACTCGCTATGGTCACTACGAGTTCTTAGTGATGCCATTTGGGCTCACTAATGCACCAGCAGCATTCATGGATCTCATGAATCGCGTCTGCAAGCCCTACTTAGATAAATTTGTTATCATTTTCATTGATGACATACTTATTTACTCAAAGAGTCAAGCTGACCATAAGAAGCACCTTCGTTGTATCCTTTCACTACTTCAACAAGAGAAACTTTTTGCCAAGCTTTCAAAGTGAAAATTTTGGCTTCGAAAAGTCCAGTTTCTTGGACACTTGGTTAGTGAGCGTGGTATCCAGGTGGATCCCGCTAAGATTGAAGCTATCATGAACTGGCAAGAGCTGAAGACGCCCACAGAGATTCGTAGCTTTTTGGGTCTGGCAGGATATTACAGGCGTTTTATTGAAAATTTCTCAAGGATTGCTGCACCCTTAACTTAACTGACCTGCAAGAATATAAAGTTTAATTGGGGTCCTAAGCAGCAAGAATCTTTTGACTTTCTTAAGCACAAGTTGAGCAATGCACCTGTGTTGACGTTGCCTGAAGGGATTGAAGAGTTTGTGGTGTATTGTAACGCATCGCACACAGGCATGGGATGTGTGCTTATGCAAAAAGGCAAGGTTATTGCTTATGCTTCCCGGCAATTAAATGTACATGAAAAGAATTACACCACCCACGACTTGGAGTTGGGTGCGGTTGTGTTTGCTCTAAAACTTTGGAGGCATTATTTATATGGTACCAAGTGTGTGATCTACTCTGACCATAAGAGCCTTCAACACCTGTTTAATCAGAAGGATCTGAACATGAGGTAGCGACGATGGATGGAGACACTGAATGATTATGATTGTGAAATCCGATACCATCCAGGTAAAGCGAATGTGGTCGCCAATGCCTTGAGCAGAAAGGAAAGGGTTAAGCCTATAAGAATCAATGCCAAGAGCATTGAATTAAAGAACAGTTTGAATGAAAGATTGTTAGTCGCTCAGAAGGAAGCAGTATTAGAAGCTAACTATCCTAATGAAAAATTAGGAGTAACTGCTAAGCAGTTATCGTATGGAAAAGATGGAATCTTAAGATTGAACGGACGAATATGGGTTCCAGTTTATGGAGGACTTCGAGACGTGATCCTCCAAGAAGCCCACAGTTCTAAGTACTCTGTTCATCCTGGAAGTGATAAGATGTACCAGGATTTGAAGGCTAATTATTGGTGGATAGGCTTGAAGAAGTCTATAGCCACCTATGTGGCAAAAAGTTTGACGTGCGCGCGAGTAAAAGCTGAACACCAGAAGCCGTCAGGATTGCTACAACAACCTGAACTTCCCACCTGGAAGTGGGAAATGGTGACTATGGATTTTATCACCAAATTACCGAAGACAAAGAGAGGAAATGATACTATTTGGGTTATAGTGGATAGATTGACTAAGTCAACTCACTTCCCACCTATTAAGGAAACACACAGCTCAGATAAGTTAGCTCAGCTATACGTGGACGAGATTGTATCTCTCCACGGAGTGCCAGTGTCTATTATCTCTGATAGGGATACGAGATATACATCGCATTTCTGGATAAGCTTTCAGCAGTCCCTAGGCACCCAATTAAACTTCAGCACTGCATATTATCCTCAGACGGATGGTCAAAGTGAACGTACAATACAAACGCTGGAGGATATGTTAAGGGCTTGTGTTATTAACTTAGGAGGAAGTTGGATGATCATCTTCCATTAATCGAATTTTCATACAACAATAGTTATCACTCCAGTATTCAAGCTGCACCATTTGAAGCTTTGTATGGAAGGAAATGCAGAACGCCCGTTTGTTGGGCAGAAGTTGGAGATGTCCAACTAACAGGACCTGATATAGTCCTGGAGATGATAGACAAGATTGTACAGATACGAGATCGTCTCAAAGCTTCCAGGGATAGGCAGAAAAGCTACGCATATAAAAGGCGTAAACCTCTAAAGTTTGAGGTTGGTGACAAAGTGTTACTGAAAGTGTCACCCTGGAATGGAGTAATGAGATTTGGTAAGAAAGGCAAGTTAAGCCCAAGATACATAGGAACATTTGAGATCATTGAATGTGTCGGAACAGTGGCTTATAAGTTAAACCTGCTGGAAGAGCTCAGTGGTATTCATAATGTAATCCACATCTGCAATCTGAAGAAATGTCTAGCTGATGAATCACTAGTCATGTCACATAAAGATGTGCATATTGATGAGAGCTTGAAATTTGTTGAAAAACCTTTGTCGATCGAGGATCCACAGGTTAAGAAGCTTCGAAGGAAGCAGGTGCTGATTGTAAAAGTCAAACGGGATGCCCGTAGAGGTCCCGAGTATACGTGGGAGGTAGAGTCCACAATGAAAGAGAAGTACCCTTATTTATTTCAATAAATCTCAAGGTCGAGATTTCTTTAAAGGGGGTGAGGATGTAACACCTCGTAAAATTCTGTCCAATATAGTATCGACACGTATCATGGACTTTAAACGTGTTACAAATTGAATATGAGGGACTAAAGTTGACAAACAAGGAAAGTATATGTGTAAAAGGCTTCAAAGTGTCAACAATTGATAATTATACCTTTCAAAAACCTTACACGATGTTTACAACCTTAAACAAATGAATTATGAAGCGTATGAAGCCATTTGTGGAAGAAAGTGAAATATTACAAAACGCAAGGGTTAAAAGTGTCAACATGTTTAAGTTATACCTCTGAGTGACCTTTTAGGGAACCCGAAGCTTTGTAACAATTAATTATGCTCACGAGAATAAGTGATAAAAATTTCACAAGGTTTCGATATCGTATGAAGAAGTTATGCTAACATTCGTATATGAGGGGTTAAAAGCGTCAACGTTGAGATTTAAGGCTTTTCGGGTGATCATAAAACTAACCAAGGACTTAGCAAAGTTTGGTTATGTCTTAGAGTCCTTAAAAATCAATTTGGAGGGTTAAAAGTGCAAGAAATAAAGTTAAAACCACTTTTAAAAGGACCAGGGACCAATTGTGCAATTACTGAAACATTTTTAACCTGACCTGGGCCTCATACCGGTCGCGTAAGAGCTCTGAGGTCCCTTACGCGGGCCACCTGGTACTGCCAGCGATAGAAAATACTTCCAAGTGCCAGTTCAGCCTGTTGCACCGCCTTTAGAGCCTTGTTTTACATACCAGGGGCTGTGCAAATGGGATTACATGCAATAGGGACACTTGTGTTGATCAGGAATCATCTCATATACTTGTTTGGCTTGATCTAGTGAGATTAAAACCCATATATATAGAGCTCATTGTTGCAACATTTGGACACTCACTTGAAAACTTTCATAACTTCTTTTCTGGAGATTTCTGGAGCTCAAGACCACTTCCTAAGGACCATTAGTCGTGTATAGGACTTCAGTAAGTTTCCTTAACCTTTCTTAATTCAGTTTTGATTAGTTAAATGGCCCAAAGTCAAATCGTCGAAGTTAAAGTTTGACTTCGTGATTAAGCACTAATTGTCCAGTCAAATCTCAAATTGAAAGTACCTATAAGTTGGTAATTATGTGGGCAATAAACCCTTAAAAGGACACCCTCTGATTCCCACTCTAACTAGGTCAATTGTCGGGTCAAACTTGATTATAAAAAGTCAACAGAAAGCAATTTTTCAAATAAACACATAATTAACAATGTAGAAGCCATGCAACCTGTTTTATCATTCATATAACTTGGTAATTAATGTAAGAACATGTCTAAGCATGTTTAACCTGACAATTTTCAATATAAGCTCGGTTCGGAACTGAAAGTCGCATAAGTGGACTTTTGCTTTGACTTTCAGTTCTGACCCATTAGAGCATATTTTAGAAATTCCTTAGAGCTTTATTAGGACCAGGTTACATGTTAGTATAACCCTCTGTGATTATACAACTTGGTTCATTAGTTATCCGATTCGTATGCATGTTTCCGTTATATGCCTAAATGTTGACCAATATGCCCTTTTGACCTTAAAACAAGAATTTTGAAAATGTGAGAGGACAATAATTTTTATTACTGATTTATAAACATGTCCCTAAATTTTCACATCAGTTAGAGGTCTAGATTAAGAGTTATGCTCAATAGCGTAATTAGAAAGCTTTTTATTAATTAAATGGCGTAATTAGCATGAAGCCTATCTAAACCCAATTTTTTATACCAAACTTTTTACCTACTGATGTAAAATAATATTTTGGGATTTTTGAAGATTTTTATTTATTTTTAGGCTGAGCATAACATAGGATTATAGCTTTGATTTGGTAATTGTCGGTTTTGCCCTTTTGGCCTATAAAATGAGTTTTACACAATATTTTGATACCAAACCTTTTGCTACTGATTTTACATAATAAATAAAATATTTTGAGTCTTCTAGAATGATAAAAATACCAGCTTTTCTTTAAAAACCCGGAAATCGCTTAAAACCGTCTTTTTACGCGTTTAAAATGCATAGTATGTATTAAAACCATTTTTCTCATATAAGACTTAATACCTACTAATGTTTTAAGCAAATTTTTATATTTTAACAGTAAGCAAAAGTTTTAAACTTAGATTTCAAATTTTGACCTTTAAAGCTTATGTGAAATTACCAAAATACCCCTACGGTGCATAGTTTGGTTATAAAAGGTAAATTTCACATATATGCCATACCATACTGTTATGACCTATAAAAATAAGTATTTTTACTGAATATATCAGACCTGAAACTCAGAATTATATTTAAACTCTTTTATAAGCTTTAAAATGACCAAAATACCCCTACGGGACATAATTTGAGTTTAAATTCGTTTTGGGCATAATGGAAGGTATCCTACTGATATCACAACATATTTAAGGCATATTAACTTAGGAAACCTATATATGACTCTTATGTTACCCGTTACGCATTATCCGCGTTCGGTGCGGTTTATGTAACTAGTTTGCATAAATTAGCCGAAACGGGTCAAACCTTATCATTTTTATCTCAAAATCCAGAATGTGTTTAGTTTACCCATATTATACAAGTATACAAACTTGTCGGTTCTAACCACATTCTAATCCAGTCTTCGCTTAATTGTGCGTTTTGAACCGTATATCATCCTTTAAAACTAACCTGTCTAAGTTTAGGCTTAATTAAGACCCGTTAGGAATCTAATTGGTTATAAAAACCTTCGTTCCGGATTAGGAGACCAATAAAAGCTATCTGTACTTGCTAATTGAATACAGTTGAGATAAATTTGAATATTTGCTTAGGTAAATACTTTTAACTTATTTTCCCTATACGGGTTTGGGATACGGTATTATAATAATACCGCTTGGTCGGGTATGTAGTTGTTTAAATCGGATTATGATTAATATATTTACATAACCCATTTTAATCTGTTTTATTTGGTATATGGACCTTGGGGGGTTAATGACCATGTCCTGGATATCCTTGGCATCATTCATTGAAATGGCCACGACCTAGGCACGGGGTGTATGCATACACCTGACAGTTGCATATGTAAAAACTGGTAATCCACTTTAAGGAATCAACCTTGTGGGCATTATACCTGTGGCGTGTCAGTTAATCTTATCCGGCTCTTCTAACCGGCCCTGACGGAAGACAAATAAGTAAAACTTTATACAAGATTATTTTTAAGTAATTGTCCCAAGTTATAAAAGAACTTTTGTGCCATGTGCATTTAAATCAATTTTCTTAAACCCTTTTTAAAATGAGTCAGTTAATTGTATTTACCAGTGTAAACTGACGTATTTTCCAAAATGGCTAAGTGCAGGTACTAGACGGAATAGGCTGGCTACTCCTGGCATCATAAAACAAGTCTTGCAAGCTTAGATGTTAAAATCTGTTGAACAATGATCCTTTTTAACTTTTGATCCGCCTGTGGATCCTTTACAGTCCGTTTGTAATACTTTGATATTACTTTTTATTCGGTTTGTAATATGATTCATCTTTTGCTTCAGCTGTGCATTTAAATTGTGTTGTTTGACTATGATGATATCAACTACGTCACGATATTCCCCACCGGACCCACCAGTAATACGTGGAAATATCGGGGTGTGACACTAGGATGTTTTGTAAGTCCATCCGGATGGATGGACATAGTCCCATCTGGACGGATGGGTTAGTTAGCTGTCACCCGGATGGGTTCGCCTATAAATAGAGGGTCTTGGCTCCTCATTTGAAACCCTTGCTCTTGACACCTCTTGCGAAGCCCTGCTCAATTTTCTCTGGCTCTTTGTACGAATCATTATCATCAAGGAGAATGAATGTGTTTAACAGTGTCTATGTTGTATATCTCTTTCCTACTTCACTTTCGGATTCCACACGATCGTGTAGCTATTAATCTGACCTGAGCGTGTTTGAGCAAACCGAACTCCCGGTCCTCACAAGTGGTATTAGAGCTTGGAGGTCAGATTCGGAGGAGATCTACAACAAATTTACCAGAGATTCTACCGATTTTCAGAGATTTACAACAGATTTACCAGAGATTCTACCATTTCTCAGATCTACATCTCTGATTTCTACTCCTTTCTTACCTTTTTCATCTTATACTTCGAAAAATCCAAAACTAACATAGATTTGACGTACAAAATTGCCTAAAATTTGAACATATTGTGCGTTTTGATCTAGAGATCAATCCTACAAAGTTTCAAAACTGAATTCAAACTAAATCATACAAGATTTGATAAAAACTATGAATTTTCGAACACACGTTGCTGATGTCATCATCCATCCAGACGGATAGATTTGTTACTGTTTGAAGTTTCTGACTCTTTGTTCTTCATTATCCATCCGAGCGGATAGCCATCCGAACATTTGACCATTAAAAAAATCTCATCCGAACACATTCATCCGGTTGATTGTGTTTATTGACCATCCGGATGATTGGTCATTTGGACAAATAGTGTTTGTGTTCGTTTTATGTTCAACCAAGTGTAACTGTGTTTGATTTTTCAGGTACTTGCAAACATGGCTAATGAATTTCTGAACCCATTCTCTGACGTATACGCTTTCAACAGCACTGGAGCAACATCTTCTGATGCCAACCCAAAGACAGCAAAGAAAGCGATTTTGGACTCGCTTAGTGTTGATAATGCATATGGGACATACAATAAACCTCCCAATGAGCATGACAGGCGGTATTTTGCTATTGTGCTAAAGAATACCAAACCCATGAAAGAAAAAACACTCAATTGGTTAATCGAAAAGCTGGAAGGTCACGAACTCGAGATTAAAAAGCAAACTAAGATGAATAATGCCAATTATCAGCAAAACGTGAACCTTTACTACCGTGGAAGAATAATTTCCAACGCTTCATTGCCCAAAACAGCCTTTAGTGATGAAAATTCAAATACTATTTCAAAAGACAACTCAGGAAGTGGATCTTCGGGTTTGAGTGGCTATGGTTATCATGTTTCGGGTCAAGCACGCCCGCACAGTCTGCTTTAAATACTCAATAGAATCAAAATGATCCTAATGCAAATGTTTTCAAATGTAACATCGCTATGAATCTCAATAACGCTCAAAACTTCAACGAGGAGACTACAAAACAGCAGATGGTTTTTCAGGCTTCGATTCTTGAGTCGTATGAGAGCCTTGTAGCAGGAAAGATCAGGAACACAAATCTGACAAAATAAGACTATGATCAGATCGATCCTGAAGAAATGGAGCTCATAGACATAAGATGGTGTATGGCCAGTGTGATCCGCTGAGCTCAACGATTTATGGAAACTACTGGGAGACAGTCAATTGGTGGGCCATCGACAAAACTGGGCTTTGACAAATCGAAAGTGATATGTTTCAAGTGCAAACAAAAGGATCATTTTAAAAAGAGAGTGCAAAAACTCTGCTGTTGATGAAACTACTAATCCATTTAACGATGATTACTATCGTAAAATGGTGTATCACAGAAACAGAGAGGAGCCACCAAAGATGAAACAGATTGAAGATAACCCATGGAAAGAGAAGTCAAGGGCACTAGCAGTTATCCAAGACAACGATGGTTTTAATTGGAATGATTTTCTTCCAGATGAAGATTATATAGGATCTGCTTTCATGGCTGAAGTAGAACCAGTGAAGTTTCACAGAGAGAGAGAACTTGGACATATTCGAATGAGAAGAATGCGTGTAGCTTACAAAGAAGCAGTGAAGGCAAAGAGATGGGATCCTGATAGAGAGTGCTATCTAGACCCAAAAACAATCGACTTTGATGCTCTTGTAAAGTCAATTCCAACGGAAGAGGACCTGATGAGAAGAGAAGCCGAACAAAAGGCTGAAAAGGAGAGACTAGAAAGGCCGAGAAGGAGAAAAGTGAGAAGTTCGAGAAGTTGGAAGAGGAAATCATTGATGTAAATGATGAAATGACAACCAAAAACCTAAAGAAGATGGCTGATCAAGTTATGATGGTGAAAGTGCTTGAGGTAGATACCAAATCCGCCTCTGAGTATGAGTCATCTTGCAAGGTCAGTTCTGTTGGTTCAAATGTTGAACCAGGTAAGGCTGAGAAAGCAAAGACTGAAAGTGATTGCAGAAATTGCATGAAGGCATGCAAAGTTTGTAATACACATGAGTATGTTTCGAAATCTCAAATCCGGTAGCTAACAAATAAAATCAATACTCTAAAAAAGGATATGGTTATGAAAGACAAACTTGTGAAAAATTCAACAGAAAGAATTAATGAGTTAAAAGAAAAAATAAAAAATGATGAAAATGATGTTGAACGTTTTAGAAAAGAAAATGAAAAATATGTGCTTAAACAGAAA
This sequence comes from Helianthus tuberosus, assembly GCA_030545235.1. NCBI lineage: Eukaryota > Viridiplantae > Streptophyta > Magnoliopsida > Asterales > Asteraceae > Helianthus > Helianthus tuberosus. The sequence goes on along the minus strand of JARYGA010018397.1, from coordinate 26,721 downwards.
AATAACTAAGGATTTTGATAAGCTAAAACGAACAATTAAAGTCTCAGATGAAAGAAATGCTAAAACTCGTAAAGAAAACATGAGTTTGACAATTGTTCTTCAAGAAAAAGAAAAACAGATAAATGCTCAGCTGGATGAGATTGCGAATCTAAAGCTTCAATTTCAAGAAGCAAAGATTGAAAATGAAAGAATAAGTTTGAAACTGAACAGTTACCCTTCCGCCAGCCTTTTTCTTCAACACATCTTTCCAAAACCCATTGGGAAGAACAAAGATGGTGAAGATGTGTACCAAGATGGAACTGGGGTAGGGTATCACAAAGTTCCACCACCCATGAGTAACAACTTTACTAAAAAACAACCTGGGTTGGTAAAAGAGTCATATTTGAATGAGAAAAGCGAAGTTGATAAACTACCTGATAATATAGATATCACTTTTAGTTCACAATCCGATGAGGAGAGTATAGAATCTGAGGTTGTAAAAGATATGGTTAACAATGTTTTGAAAATAGACAGTGATTCCACAGTGTCAAACGAGGATGATGATTATTTTCTGAACAATTATCTACCGAAATCCAAGTCCAAGAACAACTTAAAGGATGAACCGACTCTTGTCATGTACCAAATGAGTGGTTCCAATAAGTTGTACTCAGATGAGGAGTTTCCAATTGAGAACATAAATGTGGATAAGCTGGAGAAAGTGTTTAAATTGGATAAGATTGATGTGTCAGAGGTTAACGGATTATGAAGTTCAAAAAGATTTTTGAATTTCCAAAAAGATAAATCTTACTATAACAAACTCAAAGTGCCACCACGTTTTCAAAATAACAATCAGGACAGAGGGTTCACTGGGCAACGGGATGGTAAGAATTATTAAAGGAAGAATTTTCAAAATTCAAAGTTTGTGAAGAAAACATCTTTTGTGAAAAGTTCAAGTTGAACAAGAGTCTTAGATTTTTTAAAAATCTAATGAAGAATTTATCGCAAAGAAAATTTCATAACCACAAACTGAAGGTCAGAGTCGGGTTGTTGATAGTCGAACATGCTTTAAATGCAACAAAATTGGTCACATTGTAACAACCCTCGGTAAAACCAACACCCTCATAATATTTCCGACGCCCTAGTATATTTTAAATGGTCCCAATATATCTTTAAATACACCCCGTATATGAAAACTGAGCCCAAAATACATGAAATAGTATTAAAAATAAATAAAAAAAATTAAAATCTAGGGCTAAGGCGGGCCGCGTAGACCCACCCCAATCCTTACGCGGGCGGTATCAAGGTTAGAACCTGATTTCGTTAGTTTTCTTAAGTTAAGACAGGCCGCGTAAGATCTATGTTAAGTGTACGCGGGCCGCGAGAGATCAATAACACGGCAAAACCAGAGGCTGACACGTGTCGACATCGTGGCGAGTCTAGGCGATGACCCGGATCACCTAAACCCTACCCGGCTACGACGCGGGCCGCGTAAGCCCCCCTTATCTTTCATGCGGGCCGCGTGAGAGTCCAGTTCAGCAAGTATAAATAGAAGGCATCGGATTTCATTTCAATTCGTTCACAAATGTTTCTGTATCTCAAATTCTGATAGTAGGCTTATAATACACGGGTATTATACCCCCTAATTAGCAAGGTTCTGCCCCGTTGTAAGTATTATAACCCTAGTTTCGTAATAGATACGCTGCCCGATTGATTTAGGGTTCTGTAACAACTGTCGTGGTTCTGCCCGACGTAGTTGTTGGAATGCCATCTCGGGGAGGGTATCATTAATATTTTCAAAGGGTTATGATACTAACCAATCTACATTTGTATAAATTATAGATTATTCCCAGGAAACCCTTACGCGGAGTCTAAGATAGCAATGTGAGTTTATCCAATTTTTGTTAACCTTTTTGTAATATTTTACAAAACCTTAATTGTTTTACAATGTGATTAAGCGGTGATTGAGTCTTTGTAATTCTTCAATTACTGCCGGTATGTTGGGGTTTTGTATACAAAATTTACTACTGCAAGTAGTAAGTCGGGGATGACAGTACGTTCCCATTGGACAATGAGTTAGCCAATGTGTAATATGACCCACAAGTCAGGATTGACAGTACTGAATGAGTAATTGTGTAGGAATAAACAATGTGATCACTCTCAATTCTGTTTTAATTAATAAAATGTTTCTTGATTAAACTGGGATTCACTCACCAGTATTTCCCACTGACAAATGTTTTTAAAACGCGTTTCAGGTAACACAATGTGACAGCCAATTAGTAAAAAACCAGCTGGAGAGCACTGAATTCTTGGGAAAAATGTGGCTATAAAAGTTACCTAAAAGACGATGTTTTAAATTCAATAAAATAGGGTTTATCCCTATAAACGTATTGTAATAAGAAACTTGGGTTTACCCATGTGATTATTAATATTAAATATGGTGGTTTTACTCTGATAAACATTTCCTAACTACGGTCCTGATGTAATTTCCGCTGCCAAATTAACCAGATGATACCACCGAAACTCTGAGTTCGCGTCCGCCCGTTCCCGGGACAGATAAGGGATTGGGGGTTGCGACAGAAGGTGGTATCAGAGCCTAGCCACTGGTCTGAGCCAAAGAAATGTTCTGCTGACACTTGAATTCTAAATTTTGTGTGAGGAAATAAATTACGGAAATACATGCATGACTGTATTTATTTGTTATGTGTTATTTGACTATTTGTTAGTTTACAGTAAGAGTGATCAAGGGCCCTCAGACATGAGTCATAAGTTGTCTGATTCACCTAGGAGTGAAGGTACCTCTTCACAACCTGCCATTTCTGGGTATTCTGCTGATCAGGAATAAGGAATGTTTGCTTTTAAAGCTCAGTCAGAAGAGCCATTCCCTCATAAGAAACGAGGATGGTTCAGTAAGGAAGCCTTTGCACGTAGGAAAAGAATGCGAAAGTTGAAACAGCAAAGAGTTTTAGCAGCTGCTAAGAGAAAGTTAGATGCCCATACACAGGATATGCTTAATAGAAGCCTAGCTAATTTCCATATCCTAGCTACAACTGCTGCTGACCCAAGTCTGAAACAACTAGTAGCCCCACAACCACAAATCCCAAACCAACCCATGGAGATAGAAAACCCTGAAAACCAAGTGGAGATGCATGATTTCAACCCAGAAGAAATCCCTAGGGTACCTGCACCAAACCCCCTAGACCCAAATTACGACCCCTGGTGGGACGATAATAGGGATTTTGTGCAACGTTACCCGATACATGAAGACACACCCATACAAAACATAGGAGCCTATCCAGGTATGGACCCTTTAGATCCCTATTACCACGATGAATATATTAGGGAGATCTTAGAAGATCCTTACTGATTTCAGGCACTTTCACCCCCATATCAGGAACCCGCACCCCAGATTCCAAACCCAGTCCTAGAACCTGCACCCCCAATGAGTGCAGAAAACATACAAGAACTTAGGACTTTTGGGGAGGAAATATTAGAAAGCAGTGAGAGAATGCGTCAGGTGGGAGAGCGTCTCGTATGGAAATACGATGAGCGCAATATAGATTTTTGGATAAATCCATATCCGTGATGTGATGAAGGAAACGATAATAGTAATAATAATATAATATAATAAAATAAAAATAAAATAAAATATGTGTGTACGGATGCATATTACTATTAGTATGATTCTATTTATGTTGGTATTGTAATTTTTATTTCAGTACTAGTTTGTAATAGTATATGGAAATAGAGTAAAAGTAGCAATGATCTACATTTTTTGCTAGATTGCATGTCATGTGATTAACTATATTAAATATTATCTTGTGATATTAATATGAGGTAAATGTTTAAAATTCAGATGGCTGATGAAGGAAATCAAGGAAATCTGAATAATGATAACCAGAGTAACATTAACGTGGTTAATGAGAATTCAAGCATCAATAACAATGGAAACCGAATGGATAATAGTGTCGTTCAACATATAGTGGCACAAGGAATCATAGATGCAATGCCATTTATTATTCAAACTATTCAAGAAGCGAATAATAAAAGTAAGCATAGCAGTAAGCGACCAATCGAACCCGAAAACAGCGTGAAAATGGACCCGTACTTCAAATGCCTATTACCAAAAGGAGAAGAACTGTGTCTTACGGTTGTTCTTATAAAGAATTCTGGTCTTGTAAACCAATGGAATTCTCGGGCAACGAAGGGGCCATTCCAACCCTATGCTGGATAGAGAAAACTGAGGCAGTCTTAAGAATAGGCGAATGTGCTGAAGAAGATAAGATATTATTTGCTTCTAATCTATTTAAGAATTTAGCACTAGAATGGTGGAACACTATCCTCCAATCAAGAGGAAGTGATAGAACCTACAATATGGAATGGGAAGAATTTAAGAACAAGGTAGAAAGGAAATTCTGCCCACCTAATGAGAAGGAACAGATAGCAAACAAATTCCTAAACCTTAGGATGACTGGTGTGGATAGTAAGGGATACACTAAAATATTATTCGAATATGCTAGAATAGTGTCAACTCTTGCTTCACCTGAACCAGTATTAATCTCCCGTTATATCTGGGGATTAATTGGGGAGATAAGACACGTAGTCAAGGCAGCTAGACCTCAAACCATAGAAGAGGCTATAGAACTAGCAAATACCTTGACAGATGAATTAGTCCGTACCCGAGAGGAGGATCAAAGGAGAAACCTAACCCAAAAACTCACACAAGAATTTCGTTTAGGAAATTTTAATCGTGGGAAAAATATAGGTTCTACCTCTACAGCATACTGTAGGAATTGCAAAAGAAAGCATTCAGGAAGATGCTCCATATACTATAACTTTTGCAAAATATCGGGACACAAAGAAGAAAATTGCAGGAAGAAAGCTAACAATAGGATATGTTACAACTGCGGAGAACAAGGTCATATCAAGCTTAATTGCCCGAAATTAGCTCCAGCAACAAACAACAAGAATACTCAAAATGCTAGAGCATTTGTTCTAACTGCAGATGAAGCCAAAATGATTCCGATGTTATCGGTGGTACGTTTTTAGTTAATGATATTTTTGCTAAAGTATTATTTGACTCTGGTGCAAACCAAAGTTTTGTTAATACATCATTTTGCAAATTCCTAAATCAATCATTAACTAAACTACCACAAGAATGCTTAGTAGAGACAGCTAATGGAGAAACTGTTAGGATTTCTGAAATCTTGCAGGGAGCAAGCATATAAATTTTAAATCAGAAATTTATTGCAAACCTTTATCCCATGAATCTGGCAGGATTTGATGTTGTTTTAGGAATGGATTGGTTAATAACCAATAAAGCTAGTATTTTATGTGATCAAAAGTCAATCCAAGTAAATTCACCAAAAGGTAAAACGATCACAATTAAAGGAGATAAACCATCTAGAACTACAAAATTCATCTCTGTGATGAAAACTGTAAGTTATATAAGAAAAGGTTCTATAGTGTATTTGATTTCCATAATCACTAGCACTAAAGAATAGGATTTAAAAGATATTCCAGTAGTATCTCAGTTTTCAGATATATTTCCAGAAGAATTGCCAGGACAACCTCCAGATAGGGAAGTTGAATTTAGAATCCATTTAATACCAGGAACATCACCAATTGCCAAAGCACCCTATCGTTTGGCACCCGCTGAAATGCAGGAACTGAAGAAACAATTAGACGAATTATTAGAAAAAGGATTTATACAGCCAAGTTCATCGCCATGGGGAGCGCCAATACTGTTTGCTAAAAAGAAGGACGGATCAATGCGTTTGTGCATTGACTACCGTGAATTGAACAAAGTCACGATTAAGAAGCGGTACCCATTACCAAGAATCGATGATCTGTTCGATCAACTGCAAGGAGCTCGATTTTTCTCTAAAATCGATTTAAGGTCAGGATATCATCAATTAAAGGTACAGGAAGAGGATATTCCTAAAACCGCATTTAGAACAAGGTATGGTCATTATGAATTTACTGTCATGCCATTTGGTTTAACCAATGCCCCAACTGCATTTATGGACATGATGAACCGAATATGTAAGCCATATTTGGATAAATTCATAATCGTCTTCATAGATGATATTCTCATTTACTCTAAGAATAAAGAGGATCATGCAAAGCATTTGCACGCACTTTTAAGTTTATTAAGAAAGGAAAAGGTTTACGCTAAATTTTTAAAATGCGATTTTTGGTTAGAACAGGTATAGTTTCTTGGATATTTAGTCAACCATGAAGGAATTCATGTAGATCCCACAAAGATCGAGGCAATTACTAAATGGAAAACCCCTGAGTCACCAACCGAGGTCAGAAGTTTCTTAGGATTGGCCGGTTATTATAGAAGATTTATTCAAGACTTTTCTAGAATAGCCATTCCTTTAACTGAGCTAACCTGTAAATCTGTTAAGTTTGAATGGGGATTAAAACAAGAAGAAGCATTTAGAATCTTTATAGTGTATTGTGACGCTTCTAAATTAGGTTATGGATGCGTATTAATGCAACGTCAATAAGTTATAGCTTACGCATCTAGACAACTTAAGAATCATGAAGAGAATTATTTAACTCATGATTTAGAGTTAGGAGCTATAATTTTTGCTCTTAAGATTTGGAGACATTACCTTTATGGTAGTAAGTTTACCATATTCACGGATCATAAGAGTTTAAGGTATATTTTATGCAAAAGGAGTTGAATATGAGACAAAGACACTGGATGGAGATGCTTAGTGACTATGAATGTGATATCCAGTATCATGAAGGAAAAGCAAATGTAGTAGCCGATACTTTAAGTTAAAAGTATTATGAAAAGCCAAAAAGGGTACGTTCTCTTAAATTAAATATGCAAGTAGATTTAAATGATCAAATAAGAGAAGCACAAGAATCAGTAATCAAGGAAGATACTGAAAAATTAAAAGGTATGCTAAAAGAAGTAGAACAAGGAACAGATGAAATTTGGAGATTCCATAAAAAGAGGATGTGGATACCTAAATTAGGAAACCTACGTCATCGTATATTAGAAGAAGCCCATAAGTCCAAGTATACGATGCACCCAGGAAATGATAAAATGTACCAGGATTTAAGGAAAAATTTCTGGTGGATATGAATGAAGAAGGACATAGCAACCTATGTTTCTAAATGTTTAACTTGTTCACAAGTCAAAGCTGAACACCAAAAACCCTCAGGATTTCTACAACAATTAGAAATGCCGGTGTGGAAATAGGAATTGATAACAATGGATTTTGTTACTAAATTACCCAAAACTAAGAAAGGAAATGATACAATCTGGGTGATTGTAGATAGGCTAACCAAGTCAGCTCATTTTCTACCAATGAAAGAAACATTCAGTATGGAACAATTAGCTAAGTTGTATGTAAATGAAATTATTTCTTTACATGGTATTCCTTTATCAATTGTTTCTGATAGAGATAGCCGATTTACCTCTCATTTTTGGTCAAGTTTCCAAAAGGCAATGGGAACCAAGTTAAAATTAAGCACAGCTTATCACCCTCAAACAGATGGACAAAGGGAAAGAACAATTCAAACAATGGAGGACATGCTTAGAGCTTGTGTAATTGATTTTGGAGGTAATTGGGACGATCACTTACCTTTAATAGAGTTTTCTTATAATAACAGTTATCACACAAGTATCAATGCTGCACCTTTCGAAGCACTTTATGGACGTTAAGTGCCGAACCCCAGTCTGTTGGGCAGAAATTGAGGAAAAGCAACTATCTGGACCTGAGATAGTACAAGAAACAACCGACAAGATTATTCAAGTCAAGGAACGACTGAAAGCAGCACGTGACCGACAGAAGAGCTATGCCGATAACCGAATCAAATTGTTGGAATATCAAATAGGAGATAAAGTATTATTAAAGGTCTCTCCTTGGAAAGGAATAGTAAGATTCATAAAAAGGGGAAAGCTATGTCCCAAGTATGTTGGACCTTTTGAGATTATTTGAAGAATAGGACCTGTAGTCTATCAGCTAAAACTGCCAGAAGAAATGGCAGGAATACATGACGTATTTCATGTATCTAATCTCAAAAAGTGCTTAGCTGATGAATCACTGATAGTGCCTCTTAAGGATATAGAGGTAAATGAACAACTCAAGTTTGTAGAAAGGCCTCTACAGATTGAAGACAGGAAAGTCAAGAATCTCAAGCATAAGAGATTAGTTCTGGTCAAAGTGAAGTGGGACTCCAAAAGAGGACCTGAATATACTTGGGAGCTTGAATCTGAAATGCAACGGAAATATCCGCATTTGTTCTAGTAGATCTCGAGGACGAGCTCTAAAACAAGGTGGGGAGAATGTAACAACCCTCGGTAAAACCAACACCCTCATAATATTTCTGACGCCCTAGTATATTTTAAATTGTCCCAATATATCTTTAAATACACCCCGTATATGAAAACCGAGCCCAAAATACATGAAATAGTATTAAAAATAAATAAAAATACTAAAATCTAGGGCTGAGGCGGGCCGCGTAGACCCACCCCAATCCTTACGCGGGCGGTATCAAGGTTAGAACCTGATTTCGTTAGTTTTCTTAAGTTAAGACGGGCTGCGTAAGATCTATGTTAAGTGTACGCGGGCCGCGAGAGATCAATAACATGGCAACACCAGAGGCTGACACGTGTTGACATCGTGGCGAGTCTAGGCGATGACCCGGATCACCTAAACCCTACCCGGCTATGACGCGGGCCGCGTAAGCCCCCCCCCCCCTTATCTTTCACACGGGCCGCGTGAGAGTCCAGTTCAGCAAGTATAAATAGAAGGCATTAGATTTTATTTCAATTCGTTCACAAACGTTTATGTATCTCAAATTCTGATAGTAGGCTTATAATACACGGGTATTATACCCCCTAATTAGCAAGGTTCTGCCCTGTTGTAAGTATTATAACCCCAGTTTCGTAATAGATACGCTACCCGATTGATTTTGGGTTTCGTAACAACTGTCGTGGTTCTGCCCGACGAAGTTGTTGGAATGCCGCCTCGGGGAGGGTATCATTAATATTTTCAAAGGGTTATGATACTAACCAATGTACATTTGTATAAATTATAGATTATTCCCAGGAAACCCTTACGCTAAGTCTAAGATAGCAATGCGAGTTTATCCAATTTTTGTTAACCTTTTTGTAATATTTTACAAAACCTTAATTGTTTTACAATGTGATTAAGCGGTGATTGAGTCTTTGTAATTCTTCAATTACTGCCGGTATGTTGGGGTTTTGTATACAAAATTTACTACTACAAGTAGTAAGTCGGGGATGACAGTACGTTACCATTGGACAATGAGTTAGCCAATGTGTAATATGACCCACAAGTCAGGATTGATAGTACTGAATGAGTAATTGTGTAGAAATAAACAATGTGATCGCTCTCAATACTGTTTTAATTAATAAAATGTTTCTTGATTAAACTGGGATTCACTCACCAGTATTTCCCACTGAAAAATGTTTTTAAAACGTGTTTCAGGTAACACAATGTGATAGCCAATTAGTAAAAAGCCAGCTAGAGAGCACCGAAGGCTTGGAAAAAATGTGGCTATAAAAGTTACCTAAAAGATGATGTTTTAAATTCAATAAAATAGGGTTTATCCCTGTAAACGTATTGTAATAAGAAAATTGGGTTTACCCATGTGATAATTAATATTAAATATGGTGGTTTTACTCTGATAAACATTTCCTAACTACGGTCCTAATGTAATTTCCACTGCCAAATTAACCATCTGATACCACCGAAAATCTGAGTTCGCGTCCGCCCATTCCCGGGACAGATAAGGGATCGGGGGTTGCGACACACATTGCCCAAAAGTGCACCAATCCAAGATCTAAGTCTGTGATTGTTGAAAATCCTAAGAAACCGAATGAAGCAAAAGGCAAGGCGTCTATGTTTGTTGAGAAGAAGATTCCAAAAACTAAAACTGCTAAAATCAATTCTAAACCACTTAAACAACATGTTAAGAAAACTGGTGAATCTTCTAAACGTTTTACTCCACAACAAAAAACATGGAAGCCAAAGCCTCAAGCCAAAACATTGGTAGAAGCAAAACCAAAGGTTCCTAATAGTGTAAAAAGGGAAACACAAACTTCTCTAACCAAACCGGTTGAGAAGTCTGCTCCTTTGGATTTTTATCAAAAGTTGGAGAAACAAACTTCTTCGACCCCTATGGTTAAGAAGTATGTTCCCAAAAAGTTTCAATCATCTATTCAACCTGCAAAAGATGAATTTTTCTTGTATAAAAAGGTTGAGGTTGGAACAAAAACAAAATTTGGAAATGAATGATAAGATTTTTCCACCACTTTACACCATCAAAACACATCTAAACTTCAAGCTACCCGAGTCAAAAGAGGCTTGGGTTGCTTCATCTAACTAATTTCATTTGAAATGTGTAGGAGCTCCCGAGATCGATATCCAAATGGATAATGGATAGTGGAGCGTCTAGGCACATGACAGGGAGAAAAACCCTGTTGTATGATATTAGAGGTTTTAATCGAGGGTATGTTGGTTTTGCTGGAAACCAGTGTGGCAAAATTATCAGGGAAGGCACTTTATCAAATGTCGTCATGTCCTTTGAAAGAGTTAATTACATTCCGGAGCTAGAGAACAATTTGCTTAGCATTTCCCAGATATGTGACAGAATGTATACAACTTATTTCACCGACAAAGAGAGTCTGATTCTGAAGTCGGTGTTTGTTGTCCCCGAAGAGTGGATCATCATGTGAGCACCGAGGGAGAATAATTTGTATGTTCTCGACATGAGCATAGCAACAACAACTACTAGTCATCCTCAGTGTTTCGCTTCTAAAGCTACAGTGAAAGAGTCGATTCTGTGGCATCGCAAGATGGGCCATATACACTTACAGAAGATGAATCACTTGGAGCATAATGATTTGGTCAGAGGTGTGAATTTGAAAAGTTTTCACTTGGAAGGTGAGTGCATCAGTTTCCAAAAAGGTAAACAAACCAAGAAGTCTCACCCCATGCAGCTGGAAAACTCAATCTCGAGACCGCTAGAAAGACTTCACATGGATCTCTTTGGTCCTGTGAATGTGAAGAGTATAACCGGTGATCTATATTTCCTGATGGTTACAGACGATTATTCGAGGTATTCGTGGGTCATGTTCTTGAAGTTAAAAGATCAAGCCTATATGAGTTTATTGAATCTGTTCCGAAAAATAGAAAATCTGTACCAAAGTGCGTTTGTCGACTTCGAAGCGACAATGGTACTGAATTTAAAAACAATTAAATGGAAGACTTCTATTACAAAAATGGTATTTTGCAAGAATTTAGTGCTCCGTATACTCCGCAACAAAATGGAGTGGCAGAGAGGAAGAATCAGACACTGATGGAAACAACACGTTCAATGTTGGCTGACTCAAAGCTTCCTGTGAATTTTTGGGGAGAAGCTGTATCAGCTGCTTGCTATACCTTGAATCGGGTACTGACTGTGAAGAAACATAACAAAACATGTTTTGATCTGCTCAACAATAGAAAGCCAAACTTGTAATATCTTGAACCGTTCGGGTCGCCCTGCACGGTGATAGATCCTGATAGGAAATTTGGGTCTAAATGTTTGGAGGGAATCTTTGCGGGTTACTCTAGTCCACTTAGACGAGTATTTCTTCCAAGTCTTGGAAAAATTATAGAAGCTCAACATGTGGAATGTCAAGGTCATACCATGCCTTCACGGAAACCTGGTGACTCATGGCGATTCAATTATGAAATGTTATGGGAGTCATTCGATCTTCCTGAAGAACCAGAGTTTATAGAACAAATAAAGCTATATCAGGATTACGAGGCTTCCCAGATGAACTTATGGCCAACCAAGTCTTCTAAACGACAACAGAATGCTAATGATAATGAAACTGGTCCAAGTCAAAGTGGTCAAAGTAACGCAGATGGTCAGCAAACTCAGACAACTTCTGAACAGGAACCTGCTCAAGATAATCAAACAATGGTATTTGATGAATCAGAGTCAGACTCGGATAGCCCAACCTTCGACAGAGGTGATTCAGAATTTGAGGGGGAGCAGATCCAGTTGTCAGATTAGACAATCCAAGTTGATGAGCAAGTTGCAAATCAAAATGTTACTAATCTGGAAAGTAAGGTGAATGTTCCTGGTGAGATAATGCCGAGGACGCTATCATACCACCCTGAAGAGCTTATCATTGGAGAATTGCAGTATCGAATTAGAACAAGACACCAAATCGACCAAGGCTTTTCTAGTTTTTATACTAAAATTACACCGTTACAAAATGATTTTTCACTCAGTTGCTTCATTTCGCAGGTTGAACCAAGAACTTACAAAGAGGCGCTGACTGAGGAGTCATGTGTTAACATTATGCTAGAAAAGCTAGGACAGTTTGAGAAGCTTGGTGTTTGGAAGTTAGTTTATTTACCAGACGGTCATAGAAAAATCAACACGAAATGGGTGTTTAGATGCAAGAGGGATGATAGAGGCATGATCGTTCACAACAAAGCTCGCCTAGTTTTTTAGGGCTCTAATTGCTAGACAAGAAGCTATCAGAATCTTTCTTGCATTCGCATCATGGAAAGGGTTCAAAGTATATCAGTTGGATGTAAAGTCGGCGTTCTTTTACGGAAAAGTGAAAAACGAGATTTACGTCGGTCAGCCACCGGGCTTTACGGATCCAATTAATAAAGATAAAGTTTTTCTTCTTGACAAAGCGTTGTACAGGTTGCACCAGGCCCCGAGAGCCTGGTATGAGACACTCTCTCAGCACCTGCTATCCAACAACTTTATTCGAGGGAAGGTAGATGCCACTCTATTCACAAAGGAAGTCGTTAGGCATCTTCTGATCGTGCAAATTTATGTTGATGATATTATTTTCGGGTCTACCAACGAGGAACTCTGCAAAGAATTTGAGAATGTGATGAAGCAGAAGTTTGAGATGTCTTCCATGGGTGAGATGAAATTTTTCCTCAGCCTACAGGTTGATCAAATGCCAGAGGGGATCTTCATACATCAGACAAAGTATGTCCATGATGTCTGGAGAAATTCAGTATGTCAGAGACTGCACCAATGTCCACCCCATTAGCAACTAATCACGGTATCAATCCTGATCTCACAGGAGAGAAGGTCGATGAAACATTATACCGCTCGATGATTGGTTCGTTAATGTATCTCACTGCATCTCGGCTGATATAATGTACCCAACTTGCCTCGCGGCCTGTTATCAGTCGAGTCCAAGAGCCTCACAGATGGTCATTGTCAAGCGGATTCTACGCTACCTGAAAGGAACTCTGAGCTTGGGGTTGTGGTATCTAAAAGTTAGTGATTTCAGACTGGAAGGTTACTTCGACTCTGATTTCGGATGCTGCAAATTAAATTCGAAGTCTACAACAACAGGATGCCAGTTTTTCGGACCACGTCTGGTGACTTGGCAATGTAAGAAGCAAACTACCGTCGCACTCTCAATGTGTGAAGCAGGGTATGTTTCAGCAAGCAGTTGTTGTTCTCAGATTCTGTGGATCTAACAGCAGATGAGGGATCACGGTTTGTAATTTCTTACTACTCCTATTTTTGTAGATAATGAGGCAGCCATTAACATAACAAAGAACCCTGTTCATCACACTAAAACGAAACACATTGAGATCCAACATCACTTCATCCGTGACTGTTACGAGAAGAAGTTGATTCGAATCGAAAAAATCCACACCAACAAACAAAAGGCTGACCTTCATACAAAACCGTTTGATAAAAACCGTTTTTATTATCTGTTAAAATTAAACGGGATGAAACTTTTGTCGTTAGGGGGAGATGTGATTGGCGTTGATGAGAAATCCATAGCAGAGGACGTTGGGAAGCAATCTGCTCTTGTTTGTCACATTTTAGATGTTTTGGTCTTTAGGGGGAGATAGAGTTTATAGAAAATCCAAAAGTATTAAAAAAATGTAGAATACAAAAACAATAGAAATTTCAAAATTCAAAAAAAAAAAAAAAAAAACAATAGAAAATCCAAAAAGAGTTAGTGTAAAAAGAGGAAATGAAAGTACATCAGCTAGACTGTCACGGTACGCTAAAGATTTGTAATGAATAAAAAAGCGTTAAACGGACTCACTAATGATGTGTCGATAGGTTTTTACACGTTTAGTAAACTCTATTCGGGATATAAACCTAAATCATATATCTTGCTTTTTTCATGGGGAACATCTTTCGGATATATAGGTAACCCCTGAAATCTTGTTTGAAAGATTGCCTGTTTCTGAGATACTAGGTCTATATACTTAGTGATATCCGGGGTATTATACAAGGACTTCTAATATTGAGGAAGCAATGGCCTAGTCCTCTTATAATAATTTATGCGCTTTAAATAAAAGCTTTCCCTCAGCATAAAAATGGTTAAATATCGAAAGATACAAATGAAGTGTTGTTGTAAAGAAGATCCCTAAGTGGGACACACCTAAAGTCGAGCTATCATCTCTCTGACTGAACGGAAGTTCTAACCTGAGCTCTCAGTGTCTCGCACTACCCAGAAAACAGATATCATTATAGTATATTAAACTGTAAGACTGAATATAGGGACACACGAATAAGTTAAGTGCTTAAAACATTAATTCCGTATCCTGAATCGGTTGAAATCTATGTAAGAATTTAAGTGGATCAGTATATCAACAATCTAGGTGAATTGTTTAAAACTTAAAGTGTAATAAGCTCAACGGTGCTAATGACACGTCGGTAGCTGATATGATCCTCTAACAGAGCTCACAAAAATATGTTTGTATATAGTTTCCTGTTATTTCATTTCAGCTTAAACCCAAAAAGATTTTCAGTTTCTTTTGATATAAAGTTTTTAAAATACAAAAAGATTTTATTACTACATTATTTTCGACAAACCATTGTGGAGAGCTGATCTTCAGAATCTCAGATGCAGTGAAAGATGCTGAATAACTTACTTGGGAGCTTATCTGAATGTTGGGAAACTTAAAATGTTAATCAAGTTCATTAATTTGAAACTTGTATTTTTAGAAAAAGTTGAAAATTTGATCAAAAATGTCAGAAGGTTTGAAATCGGCTCAACCAAGGTCATTAACTTGGACTTGATCAACAAGTCGAGTAACCAGGGTCGTTAACTTGGACCTGGATACTTGAGTGGATGTTAAAATCTGATAAAAATGAAAAAAAGATTTAAAAAATTTGAAAAGTTGGCTTTAGAAAACCATCCAGGCGGATGGCCATCCGGACCAAATTCCATCCGGATGACTTGCCACCAGGACGGATGGTCATTCGAGTGATATATATAGCCATTCGATCATCTGTTATCTTATTCGAACCAACCTCATCCGAACACTTTTCATTTTTCTCTCTCGACTGATATTGAAATTTTGAGCCATTACGCTGCCGAATTTCTTACCTAGGATTGTTGATTTGCACAACATTCACAATGGTGTAGGTAAGTATCCTCGATTTCAACGTTTAATAGTTGTTTTTGACGTTTGAACCGCCGACAGTGTGATATGCTTAGATCTAGGGCTTATTTGATTGTTTTTCTTGAAATCGATCATAGATTTATGTTATTCGGCCTTAGATTAAGAGTTTATGCCTTCAATTTCATCATAACATGCTTAGATTTGATCTTATACTCATTCAAAAGTCCGATAGTCGAAAAGGGTATTTCTTAGATCTAGGGTTTGTTAGTCCGTTTTTGAAGAAATTTAACATAGAATAGGCTTATTCGGCACATTTTTAAGAGAAATTGGGTTCAATTTTGCAAAAAACTTGAAAATTTTGAATTGGATTTGTTTATGTGTTCATCAGTTTCCTTCGGATGACCATCCGAGCAGATGACCATCCGAGCGGATGACCATCTGGACGGATGATCATCCGGGCGAATGATCATCCGGACCATGTTACCTTCCTGTTTAGCCATCCAGACGAATGGTCATTCGGACCATTTCTCATTTGGATCACATTCATTCAGATGAATCCATTCGTAACTTTTGCTATTCGGATCATACCCATCCGGACTTAGTCTATCCGGATGGAGTGCACAGTGTTGAAAGTGTTAGAAAATTTTTCAAGTGTTGAAAATTTTCACTGTGTACTATGTGTCTCGATAAACGTACATATTCTGATAATGAAAATTTTGCAGGAAAAGGATTCTGATTTTCATAATAAACACAACATTTGTTGTATTCTGGATGAGAAATATCCGAACATAGAACCATTCAAAGATGTATTGCAGTTTTTAAAGGACAGTAGGATATCTAAGGCTTTGACAGATAAGCATAAGTGTTATGGCTCACATGTGAGAACTTTCTGGAATGCTGCTCACTATGTTGAGGACAAGAAGGCGATTCATTCAGCGGTGAGGATTAAGGGTGAGTAGAACAAGGATGTGGATATTCCTGTAAAAATTATAGTGAGTGATGTCAGGAGAGTGCTAGACTTGAAAGATAAAGACGAAGATCCCATCATTGGTTTAGAATGTCTATGCAAAGGTCTTTGGCTAAGAATGGGATACGTTGGATTTATCAATGATCCATCTTACACAAAGTCGAAGTTTTCAAGATCTTACAAGTTTTTAGTGCATAGTGTTATACATGCATTGGGGCATAGAAATGGTGCTTATGGTGAAGCTTCTGATTACATAATGAACATCATCACTAGCCTGATCCACAACAGACCTTACAATATTTCACAAGTCATATTCAATCATATGATAGACAACATCAAAGGAGAAAAGTATGTACAATATCCGAGGTTCGTGCAGATGCTTATTGATGAACAAGTTCAGAATTTGCCGAAGGATGATGGTAATGAATTAAGGTTAGATCATATGTATAGTGAAACGTTGAAGCGTTTAGATGTATATAGAGGAGTTAAAAAGGAGATGAACCGAAGTATAGACAGAAGTTTGCAGCTATAAAGAAACCAGATTATGAAGCTCTAGAGGACGATAAATGGACACATGATAATAGTGGCTCGGACGACGAAATGAAGAAAATGGAGCCACTTATTCTCAAGAAGACAAGATGGTGGGTTAAGAAAGAAGAAAAGACAAGAAATAGAACTCCGAAAGTTACAACTCCAAAAGTTATTAAAAGGGGTAAAACAAAGAAGAAGGAATCACCATAAAGACTGGTAGATGAATCATTTGAATTTATTACTAAAAATGTTAACATCAATGTTGCAGGTGATGCAGAGGCAAAGAAGAAGAAATCTCCACCTCATTTGGTTGATGAACCTGTTATTACACCACAAGAAGTGATTGATAGAGGTGTTGATCTTCTCAATATGTCATTTGCTGAGTGTGAAAGGATTTCAACTGCTCAAGCTGCTAAGGATGCTGCAAAGGCTACTGAGAATGTAGAAGCTGAAGCTGGTGGAGAAACTTTGAAAGAAACGTTTGTTGAAGGTGAGGTGCACACTGATTCAAGTTAGACTGAAAGCGACATTGACGTCACACAGATAGCACCTACGTCATACAAAAGTGGAAAGTTCAAGTTGAAGAAAACTCCAAAGAAAAAGAAAGCGTCAGGCGAAGAAGATGCTACATACGAGCCTACACCAGCAGAGAAAGAGAAGATGAAAAGGAAAGGAATTAGAAAACGAAAACCACGTCCAACTGGTGAACTACCAAAGAGACATAAAATCAGAAAAGTCACAACTCCTGTTACTGAGCAAATCCCAGAGAAGGAAAAGCCTGAAAGGGTTGAAGTAGAGATTCCTGATCAGAGTGAGGTCAGAATTGCAACACCTCCATCTTCTCTTGTTCAACAATCAGTTCCCATTCCTGAAGAAGTACGTGAAAAGACACTAGATCAACCACCAAAGATAGTTGAAGAACCAAGTTTAGCGACAAAGAAACCTCCAACACCACAGAGTTCAAGCCATGGTTTTCTGAAGGTCCCTTCTGATCTTGGTAGTGGTCCAATTGGTTTAGAACACTTTGGTGATACGTTTAATGATGGAAAGGTGAATGTGTTGACAAGGAAAGCAAGTTTGCTAAAAAAACAAAGCTGAAACTGAAGCAGAACTCAAAGCAGAAAAAGAAAAGCTTAAAGATGTCGAAGCAGAGAATGTCGCTCTAAGAAATGAAGTTGAAGAGTTGACGCATGAAGTTGAAGAGCTGACAGAAAATATTTTAGATGTTGAAGCGCAATACAAAGCAATAGATGAGTCTAATAGGACAATGTTTGAGATGTATGTTGATCTGGAAGTATCTACAACGAGTGCAAATGAAATTCTGAAGAAAGACATAGAAGCTTTGAGAGCAGAAAAGGAAGTCAAAGATGAACAAATCAAGATGCTGTATGCTGTGATAGAAAACTACCTTGGAATAATGTTCAAGCAGCTTATGACGAAATATAAATCCAAAGAGCTAAGGCTCGAAGGATGGAAAAAGAGAAAAGAGATGCTGAGGAAGCTACTAAAGCTCATAAAGATAAGAGAAAGGGTCTTGTGATTGATACTGAAGAGATTCTTGGATCGTCAAGTAAACAAGAGCAACCACAACCTGATGCAGAGGTAAATGTTTCTAATGTTGAAGCTAATACTGATGATGTTGAGATGAGAGACGTAGAGGTTGAGGTCAATGAGGCGAATATTAAGGTAAATCTTGCTATAATTCCTTTACCATCATTTATTTTGATTGGCAAGTCAAAGGAAGTGGTGTATAGTGAAGAGGTTAGTCGTAGAAGAATAGAAGTTGAACGAAGACGTTTAGAGGCTAAGTTGAAAAAGTTTGAGGTTGATGATGACGATGAAGAGTTGAAAGAGTTATTTGGTGATGATGAGGATGAGGATCACTAAGATGATAAAGGCGACAAAGATGATAAAGGTGATAAAGATGATAAGGATGATAAAGGTAATGATGAAGAAGATGGTGTTGGTGGTACTTCAAATGTGAAATCTTCAGGTACAAGTAATGTTGAAGACTTTTTGAATGATGAGCAGAATGAAGAACGTGATAAAGCTCAACATCAGGGTGAGTCTTCTTCTAGAACTAAACATGCAGATCTTCATAAGGTATTCTCTGACCTTCCTAAAGTTACTTATCTGAATCATACTGAAGAAGAGGGAGAGATAGTAGAGAATTGGACTACGGAGTCCATGTTGGAAAGTTTAGATATAGATGATGAAAAATTCAAGTTTAACATTGAAGAGGAGATTCCAACAACTCCTGATCGGGAGTATGTGTTCAAGTTCGTTAATGAGGCAGACAATTTTGATAATGTGCTCGTTGAAGATGGATCGGATTCTGACCAAGACGTTCCCTTTAATTATACTGGTCTAGATTATGATTTTCCTACCTTCGATGAGTTTTTTAGATCGCATAACGAAGATGAAATTCGAAGGAAAGTTTCTGAAAAGATTGCTTCTAATGATATTCCAAAGACTATTTTGAAAGAAGATCTTCTAGAAGAAAAGAAAAGATGGTTCAGGGCAATGCTAGAAGAAAGAAAGTTTAAAAGGCCGTTGAAGTTCTTCACCAGACATCCAGATAAATCGCTTGGAGATATCCTATCTTGGGGATATTTAGAAGATTTGAATGTTTATGCAATCAAGCGTGAGTTTGGAGTTCAGTGCTTTGAATTTCAAAGTGATATAAAAACTCTTCCATGGTGGGATGTTGAAGAGTTGGTAAAGACAAAGAACATAAAGCAATACTACTACGGTGCTGAACTAAAGTGTCATGAACAAAGGTTGTGGAACTACATCAAGCAGCAAGCAAAATTGAATTTTCCTGATTGGAAACCACACCAACCGAAACAAGTAGTAAGGATTGATCCAAATACAGGAGAGAAAGATATCACTCTACAAGTGAAACGACCAAGGTGTTTGAAGAACATGCCTCTACGTGGAATGGAACAAGATTTCTACAAAGACTTCAAAGGCTGGATCTTCAATCTAAGTACGTGTGAAGTAGTAATTACTTTGTTAGATGCAAAAACAGGTGACTGGAGGCACATTCATGTGTTAGATCCAATGTGGTTGGTCAACTGTTCAAAGAAAGACATAGAGTGTTTATTCTTCAACAAGAATGCTTACAACAAAGTTGACAAGAATCAAGCGCAAAGGTACCAGAAGTTGGTGAACGTCAGTTTTGCGAAAGATATTAACTCTGGACATTACTAGGAATCAAAGTTTAGAGATCTTAAGTGAGAATAATTTCTAATGAAAGAGCGTCTTCTTGAAAAGATGGAAAAGATGAGAGCTGACGCTGCTAAACGTGCAAGTTGGAAGTTGAAATGGCCAGAAACCGATCAAACTCCAATTGAGAAAGAAGAAAGAAAGATCCTAAGGTGGTCCAAAGATAGAGATGGTGATCCAGTATATCGTGAATGGTGGATCAACATGGGAAGACCATTGAGACAGAAAATGTTAAAAGAACCCAGAGAAGGAGGAAGGCGGAAGATAGAAGACGCAACAGGAAGGCACAATGAAGACTATATAGGAAGAAAGACTGCAGCTACATCCAAGGGGGAGTCTGTAGATGCATATGCCTGTAGCTTTCATCTGTATTGAGTCTATATTTACCTGTTTTTGGTCTATGTACAGTTTAATATGAAACGGAAAACTAGGATGTTTTGTAAGTCCATCCGGACAGATGGAGTCCATCCGAACGGATGGACATAGTCCCATCCGGGCGGATAGCCATTCGGGCGGATGGGTTAGTTAGCTGTCACCCGAATGGGTTCGCCTATAAATAAAGGGTCTTGGCTCCTCATTTAAAACACTTGCTCTGGACACCTCTGGCGAAGCCCTGCTCAATTTTCTCTGGATCTTTGTATGAATCATTATCATCAATGAGAATGAATGTGTTTAACGGTGTCTATGTTGTATATCTCTTTCCTACTTCACTTTTGGATTCCGCACGATCGTGTAGCTTCTAATCTGACCTGAGCGTGTTCGAGCAAACCGAACTCCCGGTCCTCACAACAGTGTTATCGGATGTCGTTACTTGGCCATATAACTATAGAACAACGTACCACTGACATGAGTGTTGATCATTCATTAACACAGAATATGGTGGACACCTAGCTACATCTCACTTCCCCAAACTAGGTTCACTGGTGCAAAAAAGTCTACTATTCTTGATCGGTCAAAGTACTCTTGCTTTACCTTTATGTAATAGACAACTATTGAACATGACACACGAATCAAGCTTTCATTCTGATATAGTGTTTATTCTCATTATCAGTCGATATTCAAAGTGGTCCTCTCAAATTACTAATTTGAGCAAGGGGACCTTAGGTGTGAGCCTCTTAAATAAGTTAGGGAATCAATAAGGGAACATAATTCAGTCTTTACTATATACAACTCTCACTAAACTTCAGATTAATTCCTAATAATTAACCTTGTTATTGCGGGTCAAGGAACAACCTTAGGACATGTGAAAAATCAATTATTTGCATAATCGAGTTCTAATATATATCTTAGGTCTAGGTCTGAGGATATAAAGACTGTACCATTTTCAAGAGCTAACTATGACTATGATTCATGAAGTACTCTTAAAGTGATTTATGTCCCATATCATTCCCCAATGATTATCTTTGAATTTGTTCTTCAATCTCCATGAACAAACCAATTATTCACAATAGTTTTCGTTAAGATCTATTCCCATAAATCAAATCAACTATGAAAATTTAGAATACAAATTTATTAAATGACTTGAACATATTAGTCGTCTATGAAAAAAACTCAACCAGTGATTCTAGTCATCTAGAATATTAGTGTTATCGTTCAAGAACATCCAAATACTACCTGTTTTAGTCATCTAGAATATTAGTTAAGTGAGGTAGTGTGCTAAAAATGTGTGTTGAAAATATGCTAATTAAGTTGTTTGCAAAAACAGTTTTCAGGATACGGCTCAGGATATCGAGCTGTATCTATGATCAAACATTGAACGAAAATGTAAAGGGTGACACAGGATGTACGAGGAAAGCCCTTGATCAATCTAGATCGCCGGCACAAAACCTCAGGAACTGACAATCGCAGCTGCTTTGTTCTTCTTATTGCTTCAAATGTCAGAATAAAGTGCAGGATATGATACGGATCAACTAAGTGTTACAATGTAATTCGAATACAAGTGTAAGTGTGTAGTGATTGTTTACAACTAGAGAGAAAGAGTGTGAGAAAGATGGTGTCCCTAATCTGATCCGATCAATTCCTTTTATAGTAAAAGTAACCAACTAACTATCTTATTATTCCGGGATTCAGTGAATATTCCACAAGTGAACGTTGCAGTCCACGTCTTCCGGCTTCAACGTCTATAATCCAACTGATTTGCCCGAGTCTTGAGGAGAAGAAGTCCAGCTGAACGTTAGAGACTTGCACTCCTCAATCTGCACGTGGTTAATTAGTTACTACCAGGATATCGCATCAGGATGTTACCAATATCCTGATCCAGCATCCTGGTCACAAACAAAGTCAGAATATCAGTCAGGATGTATGAGCAGAAAATCACCCATAACAATTGTCCCCAAAAATATATCTGTTGGTATACCAATTCCAACGGATATATTTTTAATCTTATCCCTCAAATCGAGGTTATTAAATTGAAACGACGGTCAAGATAGCACTATGTAACTTTCAACGCGGTTTTCACTCGATGGATATCTATTACGCCCCTATATCTTCTCTCTTTTTGTTTGAAAACCAAATATCATCAGCAGAGTCTCCAGGTAATTACTCATTCTTTCTTCATTCCCTGTTAATTTCTTTATTCTACTTCCAATGGCTACTATAACCTGCTCTCAAACCGGCGAGTCGACGGAGACCTTCGTCCAGCAAAATCTTCTTAAGAACCCCGAGAAGGAGATCTGTGCCTTTGATAACGCAGACATCGCAGAGTTGAGAGCCTCCGGCACTTTCCCAGATAGCGTGATTATTAGACCATTTGACCGGTCAATTCGATCGGATGTTTCTTCTGCCGATTGGGTCTGTTTTCTGGCATACCCTTTCTCGCTAGGTCTTCGGTATCCCTTTCCTGAATTCATAATGCAGTTTTTCTGAACCACTGGTATTTCCTTTGCCCAAACAATGCCCATGGTTTGGAGAGTACTGGTCATACTCAACCAAATCAAAAACCTTCACTGTCCTGACCTCTGCATCGAGGATATCCCGATCGCCTACCGCCTCCGATCACACGGTTCCAGTCGGTTCTTACTCTTTTCAACTTCCAGCAAACCCCTCATTCTTAAAGCCACCAAGAACGAGGATGGATGGCAATGTAAATTCTTCTTCGTTAAGCGAGACTCCATCTATGAGGGTGCTAGCCTTCCGGTGGAGTGGTTAACCACCGGTAGGGTTTAGGGTTTCAAGAATATCCCCAAATACTTCTAGGCCTATATCCTGTACTAATATTTTCTTATTTGGCCTTTATGCAGTGAACTTTAAAGAAGTAGCCCCTCCTACTGCAGAATCTGAAAAAAGAATCAAAGCAATTTACCAGTTACCGGAAGGTAATAGGAGTTTTTCCACACAACTCCCAAGTTCCAGTCAATATTCATCATCTGATATGTCTGGTAAGAGTCATTTTGTAAATAATTGATTAGCGTAATATAATGAAAGAGTAATAAGGATTTAGAACTTCCCCTTTATGCAGCACCAACCAAAATCCCAGAAGTTTTCGACCTTGAGGAGTTGGACAGTTACTCTGATCACGTCCAAGTCAAGAAGGAACCCAGTCCCAAGCCTACGGCCTCATCCAAGCCCAGCAGCTCCAAAGCCATCATCATTCCCAAGCCTTCGCCAGCTACTAAGCCCCAGAGCTCAAGTTCTCGTAAAAGGAAAGAGACTGATTCACCTGCCACCTCCGATACGTTCCCCTATGAGAATCATGGGTTTATTGAGGAAAGCGGGTTCATGACTTCCTTTCTTAACCAGGTATAAATCCTTATTCCATATCCTACGCATATACGTCAAACCAATATCCTGGTTATCATAATACCTGTGTCTTTGGGTGTAGGGCCTCGAACGTCTGGTTCATTTCTACGAAGAATCCTACGGGCTCAACAAGATGCTCGAGTCCAAGTTGAAGAAAGCCGAGGTTACCATTTCCGACCAAGTTATGATTACTGCTGCCAAAACTCGGCACTACGAAGACAAGTTCAAGGCCATGACCCAGGAGCATCAGGCTGCTCTCAAAAAAGCCACTCATGAGGCCCAAGCCCATCTGGACGCTGCCCACGCCCAACATGAACAGGATATGGCCACTTACCGGGAAGGCCTCAAAAGCTCCGTTGTCATCTCCCTTTTGCATGCTCGGCTAAAAATGGCTTACGAAGCCAAAGCCCTAGGCTTCGAATGCCCTTCTTGGAACGTCGACGCCTGGGTGACGAAGTTAAGAAGTCTTGGAGGTAATCCCGTGGAGCATCCAGTTAACCTGCAGCTGAGGGGTCTTCAAAAACGATTGAAAAACTAATTGGTGCTGGTGGCGAGGCTGAGAAGGATGTTCAAGCTAATCCTGAAGCGGATGCTGATAAAGAAGGTGCTGCCTCTTAAAAGCAGCGAAGCGGGCAGTGATGGACGTTGATGCCTGAGCCTATTTTTTAAATTTGATAGTTGTGGTCTGTTAAACAATTTACTTTTCCCATCTTTGAACAATTTACTTTCCTGCATTAAGACAATATGATGACCAAAGGTGGATGAGTCCTGGGTTTCAGGATGAAGCCCTTGGTCATCAATTTGTATAACCTGTTTTGAACAATATAACAGTTGGAGGCGGATGGGTCTCGGTTTGAGACGAAACCTTCAACTGTTAAGTAAATATGGTAAGGAACTAATCGTGCTTTTGGTGGATGGGCCTCGGTTTGAGGTGAAACCAAAAGCACAACTTTTGATATGTTAATAATATAACCTCCTTTTGACTTATTTGTTGTTGCCTTTCAATTTTTTTGTTACGCATTGCTTAGTTTAAATTTCAGCTTTCCAAAATTAGTGCCATTATTTTTTGAAAATATCATGATCAGTATACTCGGCGATATCCTACAAAGACTTTCGTCTAATAGGGTTTATCAAAATTCAAACAATTTAAATAAAGTTTCTAAAGAAAAAATGACAGTTTATTTTATAAAGTTCATTTTGATAATACTTGTTTGACTAGAGTTTTGGTTTTCAACCCAAGTATTATATCCCAAATATTCCAACCAAATATCCTGAAACATATTCCAAAAACACATTTTGAGAATATATCCTAAGAAAATATCCTAATCAGGATATTTAAGCCTTTTTCAAACATAGTTTCAAAAGTTCAAATGACTTATATAAGGTTTACAAAGGAAAGATTATACCAGGAATAGAGTATAACCCTATTTTCGAGCTTCAATCCTTTTGCAATTTGTTTCCACTAAGATGTACCCAGTCCAAGATACTTAGTACACTAAGTCCAAATTTGATTCTTTGAGCTTTACACAATCGCTTAAGAAGGAATGTCCCCTGTGCATAAAGTCTTTGAAAACTTAGAAATTTTCTGAACATCGGTTCCAACTGTTTGAACAGTTCTTGTGTTATAGAGGGCAAACCCTAAAATGTACTGGAGATAAATCCTTAGTACCCTGGGGATAAACCCATAAGTATCCTGGGGAAAATCCTAAATTTTCATGCGCTTCAGGCGGGAGTGTATAAAATCCAAGACTTAGAAAGGTGATAACCTTTAAACCTTAGAGAGTATGAAAATACCCTTCCATGAGAGAGGGTGATCAATCCTCATATACCTTTAGGATCCAGGATATAGCCAACAATAACGAAATTGTCAGCCACTTTTACATGGACTGGTCCTGCTATCTTGAACTATCCTTAGATAACTTGCGGTCCAGGTGGGGTGTTTAAACCCAATTCGAGAGAAAGGTGAATACCTTTAAACCAGTGAAGGGATCAGGATCCCTTAAACGTGAGAGAGGGGGCCAATCCTCTAATCTTTCGAAGTATCCTGAGTGTGTATCCTAAGCTATATCCCGAAACATATACTTCAAAACACTCGTAAACTAAGGTGGGTGTTAGCCTGGCTAACACCCCTCCGATGCTTAAGTTAGTATTAGGTTCAAAAGAACAAACAATATCAAACATATTAAAAGAGATAAAAATTCTTACCATCCTGAGTTAGAAATTAAATTCTAAACTCACTTGAAATAAAACTTTAGGTGTATAGCATTCTGGGATCTTGGTAGCATATCCCCCTCCATATTCTTGAGTCGGTATGCTCCTTTTCCTGATTCTGATTCAATCTCATAGGGTCCTTCTCACTTTGGAGCCAACTTTCCATCAGCAAGATTAGTAGTATTCTGAAAAGCCTTTCTCAATACCCAATCTCCAACCTGGAACCTTCTAGTCCTTATATTCTTGTTATATACTCTGGATATCCTCTGTTGACATGCTGCCATTCTTAGCTTTGCCGCATCTCTTGTTTCATCAATAGTATCCAATTCCTGGCAAAGGGCTTCAGGAATCTGCTCAGGATCCCGAAGATTGGATCTTACCGCAGGTATCACCATTTCTGTCGGGATCACCGCTTCTGCTCCAAATACCAAGGAAAACGGGGTTTGGCCAGTTGCACTTTTTATCGTTGTTCTATCAGCCCATAAGACAAAGGGTAATTCTTCTGCCCATCTTCCCTTCTTAGCTCCAAGCCTTTTCTTCAAATTGTTGACAATTATCTTGTTTGAGGATTCTGCTTGTCCATTTGCTTGAGGATGTACCGGTGTGGATGTGATCATTTTGATTCCCCAACTCTTGCAAAAGTTAGTAGTCCTCTTACTTATAAACTGAGAC
>JARYGA010018396.1:0-20185 GCA_030545235.1 Helianthus tuberosus | reverse complement strand
GAGTTAGACCCGGAAGACGATGAGGAGTCAGAAGAAGAAGAAGGTGGTGAGGGTGCACTAAAAGGGGGTAGACAACGTAGTCCATGCCACTATCCTAACTATAATCCTCAAGATGTGGACCCGCAGTTGGTTCATTAACTTCAGCCGGACGGGTTTGACATTTGGTCACCGGCTGAACAAGCTATTTTTGATCAGAATAGTGTGGCGAACATACGGATGCAAATGTGGCGTGAAGAAGAATCAAGGAAGCGTGAGCAGTGGATGATCAGTATCATGTATTCACATGAGGAAGATATTAATAACAGGTTTATGTTTGAGGAGCATCAAAGGTGTGCTCAGAATTATTAAGTGGGATCAGCTCACACAGAGTGCTCAACACCTGTTAATTGGTCAAGGCAGCCCCCGTATCAACCAGGGATGCCAAGGCATCCAACACCCCAAAGTTTTGCTTCCAAGTGGCTACCACTTCAGCCACAACAGCCACCAGAAGAAGGGAGTTCGAGTCAGGGTGGGGTGAGTAATATGAAATCCATGCGAGATGATTTGTACACATCTGTCTTTGGTCATGGACCAAATCCGTACCCACCACGTGACCCAGAGCATGATTGGGGTTACCAGTGATTTCCAGGTAACCTGTGTACGGTGTACATTTTGTGTATATATTCCCTAGAAACCCTCATAATAAAAAAAAAAAAAAAAAAAAAGCTTGTTGCATGTGCTAAATGCAACCGTGATTCCTACGAAAGTGAGTTAGATTTTTGTGTTTTTTTTAACAACTAAATAAACTGTTTTTAATCAAATTCCAAGTTAAAGTTGCATTGAGGACAATGCAAGGCTTTAAGTTGGGGAAGGGGGGTTAACTTGTTCTGGTTTGGTCCATTTTGGTTAAGTAAAGAGAAAATCGCATATTTTTGAAAATTTTATAAGTTAATCATAATGTGAGAAGCATGCTTCTACACAAAATTCTAGAAGTTGTGCAGGTTATCAATTGGAACTTTGAAGAAGTTCGGGATCATCACATTGGAAGATCTTAGACCAATGCTAAACCAGGTGAATCTGTTTCCTTTGAATTTGATTAAATCTAGTCGATTTAGTTGTTTTTTGTGATAGTTGTGATTTGGTGGTGTGAACAAGTTTTGTGTCTTGGCAATGTGCTTAGAGTGTTTGGCCGGTAACTGGGTTAATGGGTGGAAAGATAAGATGGTTCTTTAAAATAAATTATAAATAAATAAAAAAAAAAAGAAAATGTCTTGTAAGCCTCAATAGTGCATGAAAGCAAAGGTCTTTCAACGTCAATCATTGATTTATTACCTTGCGGTGCATATGTCTAGGTCCTTGGTCATGGTCAGTTCTTTAAGTTGCAGTTCAAAGTGTTCTTAGCAATATTTTTTCTAAAAAAAAAAAAAAAAAAAAAAAAAAACTGTTTAGGACTGCCTAGCTAGGGTTAACAAGCTTTTGGTATAATAAGTATACACAATACATCGGCAACCCATTTTCCCGACTTTGGTGAGGTTTGAGCCTATACACTTGTGATTTTTCATGAATTCGTTTGTTGAGTGTAGACATTATGTTTCTCTGCTTTAGAACTTGTGGGATTTGATACATTCCGAGATCTTGAGCTAGATAGGAGCACAAAAATGATAAAGGCATTAGGTGAGCCTCGTCTGGTTGAGTGAGAGTGTTGGGAATTGGGGGTTGGGCCTCATCCGTTAAAAATATGAGCGTGGGTAAATGAGAGGGGCGGGGGTTTGGTTCCTTAGTAGCCACTTTGAGCTTACAGCCTATCATTTGACAAACCGTGCCTATTTCCTATTATTACCCGTGTGTGAAGATCCGGCTTAGTTCAGTTTGTGTTTTCTGCTTATGTGCTTTGAAATTAATGTAAAAAAAAAAAAGTGAAAAAAAAATGAGAAAAAAAATGAAAAAGCAGCGAAGTATGAGATCAAATGATCAAAGTATTGAGTAACAAAAAGAAAGTTATTTGTTTGAATAGTTGTTAGTTGTTTTAGTATAATAAGATAAGTCGGATCGGATCACCTGCGCTACTGGAAAAAAAAATCCCATTGCATACCCTAAGCTTAACCACGTTACAACCCTGATTAAAGACCTTTTGATTTGTGTGAGTGTCGAAGCAATTAGGTGGAGGTTTGATTGTCTTACAAGCTTATGATAGCAGAGTGCATAATTGTCTCTTGAGTGTTTTCTTTTGCTAGCACATCACGCTAGTTTCTCAGATACATTACCGAGGGGAGTGAAATATTGTGAGGGGTGTGACTGTATGCATATGATGAACCAGAAGCATGTTAGGTTTGGTTAGGTGGATCCATGTTTTAAAATGCATATCAATTTTGTTGCTGAGATGTAAATCTACTAACTAATGCAAGCCTTGTGAAACGGGTATGACTTTGGACCTTAACTAGCACATGTATTGGGAACAATTGGTGTGGCTGTCTAGCTAATGTCGGGCTGTAACATGCGAGTTTGCTTAGGGCCAAGCAAATGTTAAGTTGGGGAATGTGATGGGTTGGTTAATTTTGCATGTTTAAAGCAGGTAATTGCATGGTTTTGATCATTGTTTCACATGGAATATTGTTACTTTTGATTGTCTTTATTGATTCTTAGGTTGATGGTGAGACGGTAGCAAAAGACGGAATCGAAAACGGATAAACGAGCTAGTGGGAAAGTGCAAAACAATGTAGAGATATGATGTCAGGCGTAGGCTACGCCCAGTTAAGCGTAGGCTACGCCCACGTCGAGTTATTGGCGCAAATCAGCCAAATTGGCCCAAGTTTATAAGGCAGATGATTAGGGTTCTTCAAAGAGACTTCCCTGGGGACAAGAGGACGAGCAAGGAGCAATTTTTGGTGATCTCAAGGCCTTCAATTCATCATTCCAACCGCAAATCAAAACCTAATTTTGACCCAATTGAAGAATTCAACATGCTGATGAGCGGCTAAACCTCCCGTGATCATCTCCGGGACTAGGGTTTGTGTTAGACTTTGGGTTTATTTATATTTATGAACTTTTGGATTAAGATTTGATTAGTCATTCGGTTAATCTATCTTATTGTTGCTTGTTTTCGATTAAACGATTGTTGGATTATCGTAGACACACGTATTCATCGGTTATTTGGTTTGGTCATCAACAATTGGGATTAAATTCTAAACTGTCATTGTTCTTAAACCTTTAACCATGAACTTGTTGATGTTTATGAAATCTATGATTGGTAATTAATTAGATTACTATTCAGTTGCATCAATCCTTCGGTTTCGATCGTGGATCATTGCAATCAAATATATTATCTATTAGTTATTTATCAAAACAAGTGTTTAGCAAATCATGTCTATGTGATTTCCAATTGGTATTATTTAAGTGACCCAATTTTCTACGCAACCTGAAAACCCGGAGATTGGTCCTTTCTCATCATTGTTTACAACTACAATTTAATTTTGTTTTCATAATTCGTCTCACCTTTTGCAAAAAGCAATTAGTTTCAATCTAGATAATTGTTACAAACAACGAGCTTTCATACTTTCCACTGATTCCCCGTGGATTCGACACCCTACTTGCCCTTTACTAGTAAAAGGTGCGACCTTACGACATCGATCAGGCATAAAACCTCGGGAGCTGACAATCACAGCTGCCTTGTTCTTCTTATTGCTTTAAACTTCAGGATACAGTGCACGATATAGACCAGATCGCTAAGTGTTTCAATGCTTTTGTGCGAAAGTGAAAATTGCTAGAGAACAAGTGTAAGAGTGTAGCGAGTGTTGATGTGATGTCCTATTCGATCTGGTATACCCACCTATTTATAGTAACAAATTACAAACGATAATTCCTATAAATATGGGATACTCCGAATATTCCATAGTTAACGTTGTGGACCGAGTAATGCGGCTTCAACGTCTCTATTTGAACGACTTGGACCGAGTCTCCCGCGAAATGATTCCTTATGAACGTTGCTAGCTTCCAACCCACGTACCTGCACATAATCCGTTAGTGATCCTGAGGATACCATTCAGGATGTTACCAATATCCTGAATCAGCATCCCGGATGTGAACAGATATCATATAACCAATATATAATCCAAGATATCCCCCAGGATATGGGCTCAGAATTTCGCCCATAACAACAAGCATGGTGGATACGCCGCTGGTACTTCCTATATATAAGTGTTTGTACGGTATTACATATCGTAGCGTTATTTGAATCATTTCAATTTAAGACATATAACATTTTATACAAATAACATACTTTTCACAAGACATTGTTTTACAAAACAACTTATCTTATACAAACTCATTTTACTTGGTTATTCATTTAACCATACATTATTCTCTTATTTATACATATCATCTGATCTTATTGCTTTTCAAATGATTTACAAGACAAATCAAATTACAAGGTTCATGACTAAACATTTTCTTAAACTTACAAGTCATGAATCCTATTTTCACAAAACCTATGTATCTCACAGGCATTTTTATGCTGACGTACCTATTTTCACATGTGTTTTCAGGAGTTGATGCATAGGACTTATCGAGACATACTTAGGCGGACCTGTGCCTTAGTGACTTAAAACGAGACAAGAACTAGTTAATTTATGTTATGTACTCTTTATTTCTTGTTTAAAGACAATGTAACTCGCTTGTTTGGTGAATAAAACGAAACTTTAATTTCCATGGTTGTGAAACATTAATTCTGTTACAACACTCCCCGACGTTTCCGCCACGTTTCGTTGTCTCACGTGGTCGGGGTGTGACAAGGGGCACTTAAAGGAGCTTTTGGGACGAAAGAAGTCAAGGATCCAGGATCCTGAAAGTATCCCGGAAAAGGCTCCTACTCCTCCAGCAGATTCACAAGTTATAAACTTCATATCCGGTGGATCAGACATTTGTGGTACTTCCTTTTCAGCAGCCAAAAGACATGCCAAGGAAACCAAGATGGATAATGGAGACAGACCCATCCGGACCTCCACTGTCACCAAGGATAAGATCATAAGTTTTGATGAGGATGATCGTCTTGATGTTCAGGATCCTCATCATGATGGTCTTGTTATTACTCTATTTATTTCTAACCATTTTGTTCGCAGGATCCTAATAGATGGAGGAAGCTCAGTAAACATCATCCAGCTTGATGTCCTCAAGAAGATGAACATCCCTGAATCAGACATTGTACCAAGATCCTCAGTACATGTGGGATTTAGCGGGGAAACCAAAAATACACTAGGGGATATCAAACTACCCATCTATATTGAAGGACTCCATTCTTATCAAAAATTTTGTGTTATAGATTGTTTATCTTGCTGTAATGTTATCCTTGGCAGGCCATGGATACATGACATGAAGGTAGTCCCATCTACCTATCATCAGTGTGTGAAGCTTCCTAGTCCATGGGGGGTGGTGAAAATTGAAAGTGACCAGCAAGAAGCTAAGAATTGCTACACATCATCAATGAAGCCAGCCCCGAAACCAAGGGAGCAATAGCAATTAAAGCATTCTCCAAGAGATGTCTTGGAGGCAAGAGAGCAGGATGTGAAGGAAATCCTTTTGGATCCTCATGATCCTGAATCCATAGTCTTCATAGGATCAGGGATCCTTAGCAACATTGAACAGGATCTAGTATCCTTCCTTAAGAGGAGGAAAACCACCTTTGCCTAGAAGCATGAGGATATGACAGGTATATCTAAGGATATAATTACTCATAAACTTGGCATTGACATGTCATTCAAGCCAATTCATCAAAAAAGGAGGAAGTTTGCACCTAAAAGGAATGCTATTATCCAGGAAGAGGTAGATAAACTACTTCGGGCAGGTATGATAAGAGAGGTTAAGTATCCAAGGTGGTTAGCCAATGTGGTTGTTGTTCAAAAGAAAAATGGAAAGTGGAGGGTATGTGTCGATTTTACTGATTTAAACAAGGCATGTCCCAAGGATCCTTTCCCATTACCCCACATTGACTCCATGGTGGATGCTACCGCGGGTCATGAGTTGTTGTCTTTTATGGATGCTTCATCTGGATTTCAACAAATTTAGATGGAACCATCTGATCAAGAGGATACAGCCTTTATGACCCCAACTGGTATATATTGTTATATTGCTATGCCATTTGGACTAAGGAATGCATGTGCTACTTATCAAAGGCTAGTCAATATGATGTTCAAGGAACAAATTGGACACACTGTGGAAGTTTACATAGACGACATGGTGGTTAAATCCAAGAAAGCTGAGGATCACCTTAGAGACTTGGAAGAAGCATTCAATATCCTTGATAAATTTAATATGAAACTAAATCCTTCCAAGTGTCACTTTGGTGTTAAAGCAGGTAAATTCCTAGGCTATATGGTGACAAAAAGAGGCATTGAAGCAAGTCCATAGCAAATCAAGGCTATTGTGAATATCAAATCTCCTGCCAATGCTAAGGATGTGCAAAGATTGACAGGCAGGATTGCGGCCTTGAACAGGTTCATATCCAAATCCTCAGAAAAATGCAAGGAATTCTATGACATTTTGAGGAAGAACAAGAAATTTGAGTGGACTGAAAAGCAAGAAAATGCTCTCAAAGCTCTTAAGGATTACCTATCCTCAGCCCCTGCCTTGATGAAACCAGAGAAAGGGGATATATTATCCTTGTATTTAGCGGTATCCTCTAAAACAGTAAGTGCGGTCCTTGTTAAGGATCACGAAGGTACACAACATCCTGTCTATTATGTAAGTAATAGTTTGCTTGATGCTGAATCCAGGTATTCACATTTAGAAAAACTTATCCTTGCATTAATTATGGCATCTACTAAATTAAGACATTATTTTGAAACTCATGCCATTATTGTTAAAACTAATTTCCCAATTAAGAATGTTCTCAGGAAACCTGAAATGTCAGGAAGGATGGCTAAGTGGGGAGTGAAGCTTAGTGCATATGATATAAGATATGAACCAAGGACTGCCATAAAATCCCAAGCCTTAGCTGACTTTGTGGCAGATTTTAGTAGTGACTTGCAAAAGGAAGCTGATTTAGAGGTCCAACAGCTAGAAGAAACTAAGGATCCTTGGATACTCTTCACTGATGGTGCTTCTAATGTCAAAGGAACAGGGCTTGGAATACTACTAAAATCGCCACAGGGGGACATAATACCCCACTCCATAGCTTGTGAAATTCAAACTACCAACAATAAGGCTGAGTATGAAGCCTTGATAGCTGGTTTGCAAATTGCTTAGCATATGAGGATCAGGTATCTTGAGGTACATGTAGATTCGTTGTTAATTACTAATCACTTTAATGGATCCTATGCTATTAAAGGTGAAAAGCTAATCAAATATTTATAGATAGTCAAAGAATTGGCACTCTCTTTTGTTTCCTTTAGTTTGACACAGGTACCAAGGGAAGAGAATGCAGAGGCTGATGCATTAGCCAATCTAGGATCATCCTTGAAGATCCCGGAGGATATCAAGATCCCTATTATCCACATCCTGACCCCTGCTATCGAGGATCATGTAGCCATGGAGATAGGAGAGGATTCTGCAATCATCCCTAGTGAGGATACTCAATCTCATTCAGGATCATGGATCCTTCCAATCATGAGATACATACAACATGGAGAGATTCCTACAGGAGAAAACCCTAGGGTTTTCAAAATCAAGGTATCTCAATTTACAATATTGAATAATATGTTGTATAAACGATCTCTTACAGAACCATATCTAAGATGCATTGAGGATCCTGAAATCCAAGAA
The DNA here is from genome assembly GCA_030545235.1 of Helianthus tuberosus. Classification (NCBI taxonomy): domain Eukaryota; kingdom Viridiplantae; phylum Streptophyta; class Magnoliopsida; order Asterales; family Asteraceae; genus Helianthus; species Helianthus tuberosus. Next base: position 12,454 of record JARYGA010018396.1, on the reverse strand, counting down.
GTCCTAAAGGATTTCCATGAAGGAGATTGTGGAAACCACACTGGGGGCATGGCATTATTCTCAAGGATCCTGAGGACAGGATACTATTGGCCTACTATGAAGAAGGATGCTGTGGAATATGCCAAGAAGTGTGATCCTTGTCAGAGACATAGTAATATCCTTCACCAACCAGCAGAACTTTTGCATCCTATATCCTCTTCTTGGCCATTTATGAGATGGGGAATGGATATAGTTGGTAAGCTTCATAAGGCACTTGGTGGAAAAGTATTCATGCTTGCTATGACTGATTACTTCTCCAAGTGGATAGAGGCTGAAGCCTTTGCTCAAGTCAGAGAAAAGGAAGTGATGTCCTTTATTAAGAGAAACATTATTACTAGATTTGGTATCCCTTCTGAAATTGTTTGTGATAATGGATCCCAATTTATTGGGAATAGAACTACTAACTTTTGTGACAGTTGGGGGATTAAGATGATAACATCAACACCAGTCCACCCACAAACTAATGGCCAGGCAGAATCATCCAACAAGATCATCATCAACAATTTGAAGAAGAAGCTTGGATCCAAGAAAGGAAAATGGGCAAAAGAACTACCTTATGTACTTTGGGCTGATAGGACAACTCCCAAGAATGCTACTGGCCAAACTCCATTTTCTTTAGTATTTGGAGCAGAATCAGTGATCCCTACAGAGATGGTGGTTCCTACTGCAAGAACAAGCATCCGTGATCCTGAAGAAAATGCTGAAAACTTGGTTTAAGACTTGGATACTATAGAAGAACTCAGGGATTTGGCAAGGATAAGGATGGCCAGTTATCAACAAAGAATGGCTGGAGCCTACAATAAAAATGTCAGGATCAGGAAGTTCCAAGTTGGTGATATGGTATTAAGAAAAGCATTTCAGAATACCACCAATCCTGCTGATGGGAAGTTAGCACCAAAGTGGGAAGGCCCCTATTTGATTGAAGCTGAAGCAGGAAATGGGGCATATCGATTGCTAATAATGGAAGGTGATTTGCTACCAAGAGCTTGGAATGCTGTCCACTTGAAGAAATACTTCATGTAATAAGTATCCATGATCCTTAGCTAACAAGTATCCTTGAAGGATCCTTACAAGACAGAAGATCCTCATTTTGGTAATGATCTGATCTTATACTATTTCACTTTTTAAATATCCTATATATAAGGATAAGGATCCTGGATCCCTTATCCTCTTTTCACTTGAATCTGAGTTTTGCAGAAGGTTTTGGTATCCTTAACAAAGGATTGAGTATCCATAGAAGTATCCAGTTATTTGGGCTTGACCCCAGTTATTTGGGCTTGACCCCAGTTATTTGGGCTAGTCCCCAGTTTTGGGCCTGTCCCCAGTATCGCCAGCAGCGCACGATGATCCTGGTACAGTTCATGGCAATGGGACCAGTACTCGCTTTAGGGGCTGACAATTTCATTGTACTTGTTGTATCCGGGATCCTACGTATAATGGTAGACGTACCATACATCCGTTCCTAAGGTTTCTAACGTTTTCACGTTAGCTAAGGTTTTGGCATTTTCATGTCACTAAGTTTGGATAGTCGCTAGTGAGGGCCATACTCCAGTTTACACAAGATCCTTTGGGCTTGTCCCCAGTTATCCTTTGGGCTTGTCCCCAGTTATCCTTTAGGCTTGTCCCCAGTTATCCTTTGTGCTTGTTCCCAATATATTGGGCTTGTCCCCAGAATTGTTGGGCTTGTCCCCAGTTACTAACTCTTCTCTTATTTTTGGCTTAGTCCCAAGTTATGTTCTGTTTCAGGATTTTGAAGTTAAATAGCCTAGGATCCTTGATCCTTGCCCTCTATTAAGGTTTGTATTATGGTTATCCTGATTGTAAATGTTTAGGGTTTAGGATCCTAACTTGGATTCTCAGGTATGATCCTTAGTCACTTTGATTTATTATTTATTTAAGTGACCCTTATCCTTTGACAACAGAACTAGTGATCCTTAAGTTGCATAACTTTTCTGAATTTATGGGATATTTGATCCTTGATCATATCCTAAAATTTTTAAACATGATTTATTAAACTTGATAAATCCAAACAAAGTGGATAACTATAATAAGAAAATAAAGAATGCACAAGGATAACAACACGGGAAATAGCCAAAAAGTTGAAGTTATTTTTATTCACAAAAGTTAACCCTTTGAAGGTTGTCAAAATTACCTACCCCAAGCATCTACCAGCAATACGTGGCCCATCCGCTGGGGTAGGTAAAGGGTGTCCATTGTTAACAGGTTTTAAAGTGTAGGAAATAAGAGATGGCAGGATAACAAGTGGCTTCATCCCCCAAATAGAGGATCCCTCCACCACCTATTATCCTACCTATTGTCTTAGGATCCATGATCCACAACCCTAGATACGATTGTTCAAAATACAACCCAACATTGTTTAAAACACCATAACCAAAAAACTTTCAAATTCTAAAAACTGGACTCCGGCCACGTCTAGAAATATCCATCATCGCCCATTCCAGCAGCTCAAACCTTGGCTGCATCGCCACCAACATCATCACCATCAGCCTGGTCCTTTCCACTGCCACTTGCTTCAATCGCCAATACCTCAATAGCCTCCTCCTCATCCTCAAGCTCAGCCAGCTTTGCCTTCCAGGCCTCCTTGTCCCAAGTGGTCCTGTCGAAGTCAAGATCCTCCGCCTCCTGGGCCATTTGAAGCTTGATTTTGTACATGGTGATGGCAGCAGAGACTTTAGCATCCTCCAGCAGGTCGTGCTTCTCGTGATCAGCATTTATCTGGGCCATGACCACCTCCTGCTTTGCAAGAGCAAGATCTTTCTCAAGGCGGGAGATAGCTTGATCCTTGGCTAGGAAGAACTTTTGGAACTCTCGATGCTTTTGCTCCGCCTCTTCAACGTATGCATCAAACAGCATTTCCACCTCAGCAAATTTCTGCAAAGAAGACAAGGTAAAGTTCAGGATCACATGATCCTCAAGTGGGCAGGATAATCAAGTAAAGTCAGTGATCCTTACGTCAGCGAAGTACTCTTGGAACTGGTGGCGGATAAGAGGTAAGCCTTCAAGATTTTCAGTCTCAGAGGCCTTTCTTTTCTTTCCCCCCTTGGAGGTGGTAGGCTTTGGAACCACAGCACTTGGGCAAGCAGCCGTCTTCTTCTTCCCAGACCTGGGACCAACAGTGGTAAGATCGGTGACACTGAAGCGGGAAGCATATCTTGAGGATTTTCCAGCACCTATCCATCCAAAACAAAAGATAAGTATTCCTGTTTTATTTACGTTTTAACATATAATTATATACAAACATGGATACTTACTCGACATCGTGACAGAGCCTGAGGATACTTCTTGAGAATCCTTGGTACTTTCTTGGAATGATCTTATAGTAGGATCAAGACTCCGGAAAGCGTCAAGCCTTTCCTTCGTTGCAGGTGACGTAATGATGTGTGAAACAGAAATAGCTGCAAAATAGAAACAAAGGGGTTAGTGATCCTCAGCAGAGACAGTGTATCCTATGATCCTTCTATAAGGATCCTCTATCCTACCATGAGTAGCCCATGTTCTGGGGAGATCCTTCCCATTAGGGATAGAATCCCTCCTGAAGAAGAAAAAATGTTTCTTCCACTTGTTATCGTTCTTGGTGGTTTTCAAGATTGGATGTGGTTCACCGGGTTTATGTTTGAATAGAAAGCGGTGTGAACCATGGCTCACAAGGTTGTATAGTTCCGACAACTCCGACATTCCTAACTCAATATCCTCCTGATCAATGATCCTCTCAAGGGCAAACAGAACCCTCCACATCATTGGCATAGCCTGGATGTAGGATATGCCGGTAAGGGAGAAGAAGGATTGGGTAAAATCAGGAAAAGGGTAGGAGTATCCTATTGACAATGGGGTGACTGGAAATGCAACCCAAGTTTCAGAGATGAAATCACCCCGGACTGTAGGATCAATGGGTTTGAAAACAGTGCTCGCCGGGAAGCAATGACGGATCCTGTCGATCTCAGGATCAGTAAAGCAGCATCGTTCCTTCGGAGAGTCTTCGATGATCCCTTGGCTTTTTAAAGGACTGTCTCTTCGATGATCTTTAGCAGGGGATGATCTTAGCTTCATTGTGGTTCGGAGATTTGGAAGAAAAAGAAACATTGTAAGAAGGAGAAGAGAAAGAGGAAAGAGAAGTACCTGATTAATCTTCGAATGTGGATTTAAATGGAGTCTTGCTCGAATTTAAATGCACATTGATCCTTATCTCTAACCTGAATTTATAATGATGATTTGCAGGGATGTCGCTTCAAGTGATGTGAGATCAGTAACGGCTAGCTAGATCATAACGGCTATATATCCGTTAGTTTGTTACGGATAAGATCAAGAAAATATAACTCGACAATTTACACTTTACTCCTTATATTTTGGGGGCAATTGTTATGGGAGGATTTTCTAAATCCTAAGGATCACGGGTCCTCAACTGCTATCAGGATCATGGATCCTCAATTCTGTTTGAATAAAGGATCCTCAGCAGGCGTCGCAGGATCAGGATCCAGGATCACTGTTGTTATCCTACTACTAACAATTGTCTTCCTTGTACGTAAACTTGTTTTGCAGGAACGAGAGTATGGACCAAGTCTCACCGAAGTTCCTGTAGAATATTCCCTCATTATTCCGCACGTGCTTGACCATTGTGAACGTTATGGAGATCGTGGGGAGAGTGCACAAATTGCGGATAGTTAATGATACTAGTTAGTTTTCTAATTTAAAATGGGGATGACAAGCTTGATAGAACACTTAGCTATTTTTGGCATATACACACACTCGTAACAGCTCTCAGTTAGTTCTCAAGCAATACTTGGTGATTTCATACACATTTTAACACATTACACACTAGTGATCCTTGTAACAAGCTTGTTATCGTCCCGAGTTGTAATCTTATTTTGATTAATCTTAGTTGGTGATCGGTAGTTTCCATCACCCGAGGTCTTTTGTGCCGGAGATCAACTATTGATCAAGGGCTTTTTCCTCGTATAAATCTTTGTGTCACTTGTTCATTACATTTCTGAGTGATCCTTAATATTGTCCATTGATTCAAGCATCACATCTCACAACAGAAAGTTTGGTTGCATTATCTCTGCTTGATTTTTGACCAAAACAGTGCAGTTGAAAGATACTGCTTCAATTCCTGCAAGGCTGCTTCATGCTTCTCTCCCCATTCGAATTTCTTATTCTTCTTCATGATATCATAGAACTCCTTGCATTTTTCCGCGGATCTCGATATAAACCTGTTTAATGCTGCTACTCGCCCTGTTAATCTTTGTACATCTTTCATGTTTGAAGGTGACTTGATATCCAAGATAGCTTTTGCTATGGGTCGTTTTCTGAGCATGTATATCCTGACTAATATTCTGCTTTTGATTGTTTATCTGTGACCAGGATACCTGATCAGGATATTGGTGACATCCTGATGCGATATCCTGGTGTTAACTAAATTGACCACGTGCAGGTAAGAAGCTATAAGTCACTAACGGTCAGATGGACTCCTTCTCCATAAGACTCGGGCAAACCAGTTATTTGAGAGACGATGAACCCGAAAGACTAGGTCTACAACGTTCAAGTGGGGAATATCTGCCGGATCCCGGTTTAATAGGGTAGTTTGTTACATGTCTTTTACTATAAATAGATGTATCGGATCAGTTAAGGGACACACTTTTTCATTCGCACACTTTACTCTCAAGCTACTGGCAACTACTACACACAAACACTTGTACTTGAATCACATTGTAACACTTAGTTGATCCGCATCACATCCTGCACTGTATCCTGATATTTGAAGTAATAGAAGAACAAGGCAGCTGCGATTGTCAGCTCCCGAGGTTTTGTGCCGGGGATCTAGATTGATCAAGGGCTTTCCTCGTACATCTTGTGTCACCCCTTTACTTTTTTGCTCATAGTTTGATCATAGATACAGCTCTATATCCTGAGCCGTATCCTGAAACTGTTTTTACAATTAATTTGATTAACATATTTTCGACACTTATTTCTAGCACACTACCTCACTTAACTAATTTGATCACTTAAATGCTTTGGTAATTTTTGACAAAAACAATTTGGCGCCCACCGTGGGGAAAGTGGTGCTATTTTTACTAAAAACTTTATTAAAATCATTACTCGGTTTTCTATTATCAAAACTTTTTGCTACATTCTTTTCAATGGCCTCGAGATCAAACATGAGCTCTTCCACCATGTCTGCTACAACCTCTGCAACAATTGGTTCGGTGCTTCCACCTCCTCCTCCAAGAATGCAAGCTTCTTCACACGGAACTGAGAGTCATGTGGCTCGGGATGTTATCCCCGCTCCCAGTACCCAGGGATCTGGTCCTGTTTTGGCCTCTAATGATGAAATTCTGAATTTGTTTGGTAGTGTACAGGAACAGATGAGGCGGCAGCAGGAAACTAATCGGATGCTGATGAGAGAGATACAACTCTTGAAATCCGGCCCAAGTAGACCTGCTGAAGAAATGTCACTCCTTTGTAGCCTAGGGGTTTGAACTTCAGTTCTGCAGTTTACACTAAGGATAACCGGGGGAAGATCGTGCCAAGCCACTCTCAGAATCATACTCCTGAGATACCCTCCTCGGTCAGGATGTCAACTATGAGGAGCTCAGGATATGCTTCAGGATATGGCCAGAATCCTCAGACCGGTAATGTGTCAAATAATAATATTCTTGCTACTAACAATAACGGGTCTTCGCAGGATGCAGGTATGACGTCAAGATTTACTAGGGAGCTTCAGAAATTGAAGGACATGATATCCAGTGTACCTGGAGTGGTCCAGCCAATTCCGGAAGTGTCCCAAGACAGCCACAGGATATCCCGTTTTGCATATCCTATCTGTGATGCTGAAATCCCAAAGAGATTTCAAACCCCCAACATGAAACTGTATGATGGGTCTACGGATCCTGAAGAGCATGTTGCCCAGTATAGAGAAAGAATGGAGATTAATCCTATCCCTCCGGAGCTCAAGGAAGCATGCTTGTGCAAGGGTTTCGGTTCTACCTTAACAGGATCAGCCTTAAAATGGCTGTTAAATGTTCCTCCTCACTCAATTACTTCATTTGCTCATTTGGTTAATTTATTTAATAGTCAGTTTTCTTGCAGCCGGAGTTTTGAGAAACTAACCAGTGATCTTTGCAAGATAACTCAAGGACCTCAGGAATCCTTGAGGGATTATGTGAACAAGTTTCGTTGGGAATCCTTGGATATCCCACATCTTGATATTGCAACAGTTGTGCAGGCTTTTAAGATGGGATTGCAAAAAGATTCTCAGTTCTATCAGGATCTTGTAATAAATCCCTGCAGGAATCTCGACGAAGCTCTTAACAGGGCCTTAAGATATATTCGCTTGGAAGATGACAAAAAGATGCAAGAGAGGATGAATTCTACCTCAACCTACGAATCAACCAACAGGAAATCAGAATCCTCGTATAAACCGTATCGTTCCAAGCCATATGGCAGAAATGACAACAAGAAAGTGAATGCTGTTGAAGACGAGGATCCTGAAGAATATCCTGAATTATCTAAATATTGCTTTTTTGTTAATATACCTGAGTTAATGTATTCTATGCAGGGTTTAGGAGACAAAGCTAGGTGGCCTCGAAACAATCAACAAAAAGCTGATTGGAAGGATAAATCCAAATGGTGTGCCTTCCATGAAGATTTCGGACATGTGACTGAGGATTGCATTGCTCTAAGGAAAGAAATAAGCTACCTATTGAGCAAGGGATATCTGAAGGATTTGCTGGGAAGAAAGAAAAATAAGGGGCAGGATCCTGAGAAGGATCCTGAACGAGCAGCATCACCCCCAGCGGATGCCAAAATAATTAACTTTATTTCAGGAGGATCCGACATTTGTGGGACTTCGTATTCTGCGGCCAAGAGACATGCAAAGGAGGCTAAGACTGAGAGGGGAGACAGACCAGCCAGAATAACTACCCTCACAACTGACAAAGTGATTACTTTCGACAGTGATGACAGTGATACTGTCCAGGATCCTCACCATGATGCCCTCGTAATAACATTATATGTTGCTAACCATTTTGTACGTAGGATAGTAGTGGATAATGGCAGCTCTGTCAACATAATTCAGCTGGAAACATTGAATAGGATGAATGTATCTCCGATGGATATTACTTCCAAATCCACCGTGCTCGTTGGCTTCAGTGGGGAAGCTAGGAATACCGTAGGGGAGATAAAGTTACCAGTATAGGTTGAAGGGGTCAACTCGATACAACGTTTCTGTGTGATGGACTCCCTATCCTGCTATAACATCATACTAGGCAGGCCATGGATCCATGATATGAAGGCTGTGCCATCGACTTATCATCAGTGCATTAAGATCCCAACCCCTTGGGGGGTTGTCAAGGTTGATAGTGATCAGCAGGAGGCGAAGGAATGCTACTCATCCTCAATGAAATCCTCAACCAAGCCTAATGCAGCATAGCAATTAAATATGCGGGCCCAGGATATCATGGAAGCGTCGGAGCAGGATGTAAAGAAAGTTATCCTGGATCAGGATAATCCGGATATCTCGGTGCTCGTAGGAACCAATATCCCTCAGGATATTGAAAATCAATTGACTAATTTTTTGAAATGCAGGATGTCAACATTCGCATGGAAGCACGAGGATATGACAGGTATTTCCAAGGATATTATAACACATAAACTCGGTATTGACAGGTCATTCAAGCTGGTCCAACAAAAGAGAAGGAAATTTGCTCCGGAGCGAAATGTGATCATCCAAGAGGAAGTTGAAAGACTACTAAGGAGCAAGATGATTAGAGAAGTGAAGTTTCCTAAATGGCTTGCGAATGTAGTCGTGGTACAAAAGAAGAATGGGAAATGGAGAGTTTGTGTAGACTACACAGACTTAAACAAAGCCTGTCCGAAAGACCCGTTTCCTCTACCTCATATTGATTCAATGGTAGATGCTACCGCCGGCCAAGAGATGTTAACCTTCATGGATGCCTCTTCAGGATTTCAGCAAATCCAAATGGAACCCTCTGATCAGGAGGATACTACTTTCATGACACCCACAGGTATTTATTGTTATACTGCTATGCCCTTTGGTTTGAAAAATGCAGGTGCAACATACCAGAGGTTGGTAAACATGATGTTTAAAGACAAGCTAGGGGACACCATGGAGGTATATATTGACGATATGGTGGTGAAATCTAAAAAGACTGAGGATCACCTCCAGGATATTAAGGGAGCGTTTGATATCCTGTATCAATATAACATGAAACTGAATCCTGCTAAGTGCCATTTCGGAGTGGGGGCAGGAAAGTTTCTAGGATAAATGGTGACCAAAAGGGGGATAGAGGCAAGCCCGGAGCAGATTAAAGCTATTCTGGATATAAAATCACCTTCGAATATGAAGGATGTTCAACGGTTAACAGGCCAAGTAGCAGCATTGAACAGATTTATTTCAAGATCCTCGGAAAAGTGCAAGGAATTTTATGATATCCTCAAGAAGAACAAGAAGTTCGAATGGAAAGAGAAGCATGAAGCAGCCCTGCAGGATTTGAAGCAATATCTCTCAACTGCACCTCTACCGATGAAGCCTGAAAATGGTGAATCACTATCCCTATACCTCGCTGTATCAGGGAATGCTGTAAGTGCCGTTCTTATAAAGGACCATGAAGGTCAGCAATATCCTGTCAATTATGTTAGTAAAAGTTTATTAGATGCTGAAACTAGATATTCTCATCTAGAAAAATTGATATTAGCCCTAGTTATGGCATCAACAAAACTTAGACATTATTTTGAGACGCATAGGATTCACGTTAAAACCAACTATCCTGTTAAGAATGTGCTTAGGAAACCCGAGTTGTCGGGTAGAATGGCTAAGTGGTCAGTGAAATTAAGTGCTTATGACTTAGTGTATGAACCTAGAAATGCCATAAAGTCTCAGGCTTTAGCTGACTTTGTGGTTGATTTCAGTAGTGACATTCAAAATGAAGTAGACTTAGAAGTACAGCAGCTAGGAGAAAACTTAGAATTCTGGACATTATATACTGATGGTGCATCTAATGTAAGAGGTGTAGGTCTAGGTATACTACTAAAATCACCACAGGGGGACATATTACCCCAGGCTATTAGGTGTGAATTTCCTGCTACTAATAATGAGGCAGAATATGAAGCTTTGATTGCAGGATTAGAGTTGGCTAAAAGTATGAGTATCGAGAATTTGCAAGTATATGTTGACTCCTTATTAATCACTAATCATTTTAATGGAACCTATGCAGTTAAAGGAGAGAAGTTAATCGAGTATCTCGAAATTCTCAAAAAATTAGCAGGATATTTCGATATTTTTACACTTAAACAGGTACCAAGAGAGGATAATGCTGAAGCTGATGCCTTGGCAAATCTAGGATCATCGGTCAGGATACCGGAAGGAACCCGAATACCAATATTACATATCCTATATCCTGCGATGAATCCTTAGGATAAGGAAGTAATAAGTATTCAGGATCCTGATGACGAGTATCCAGAGGAGGATCCTAAGTCCTGGATGGCTCCAATCACGAGATATCTCAAGGAAGGACACATTCCAAAGAATGAGAATCCTAAGGCCTTCAGAATGAAGGTATCACGATTCACTATTATAAATAATGTTTTGTATAAGAAATCTCTTGTAGGACCATATCTGAGGTGCTTGGAGGATCCCGAAACCAAAAACGTGCTTTAAGATATACACGAAGGGGATTGTGGTAACCATACTGGGGCAGGTCATTATTTTCAATAGTGTTAAGGACAGGATATTATTGGCCGACGATGAGAAAAGAAGCTGCAGAATATGCTCGAAGATGTGACGCATGTCAAAGACATAGTAATATATTACATCAGCCTGCTGAACCACTGTATCCTATTGTTTCCCCTTGGCCGTTTATGAAATGGGGGATGGATATAGTGGTAAAGCTTCCAAAGACTCCAGGAGGAAAGGTGCTTATGTTGGCAATGACGGATTATTTCTCCAAGTGGGTTGAAGCAGAAGCATTTGTTCAGGTTAGAGATCAAGAAGTGGTATCCTTCATAAAAAGGAATATCCTGACTAGGTTTGGAGTACCAGCTGAGATAATTTGTGACAATGGATATCAATTTATAAGTAAAAGGACTACTGACTTTTGCAAGAATTGGGGAATTAAAATGATCACGTCTACTCCGGTACATCCTCAAGCAAATGGACAAGCAGAATCCTCGAACAAGATAATTGTCAACAACTTAAAAAAAGAGACTAAGGGCTAAGAAAGGAAGATGGGCAGAAGAATTACCCTTTGTTTTATGGGCTGATAGGACAACGGTGAAGAGTGCAACTGGCCAAACCCCGTTTTCCTTAGTGTTTGGAGCAGAAGCGGTGATCCCGACAGAAATGGTGATACCTACAGCGAGATCCAACCTCAGGGATCCTGAGCAGAATCCTGAAATCCTATGCCAGGAACTGGATACTATTGATGAGACAAGAGACACTGCGAGGCTAAGGATGGCAGCATATCAACAGAGGATATCCAAAGCATATAACAAGAATATAAGCACCAGAAGATTTCAGGTTGGAGATTGGGTATTGAGAAAGGCTTTTCAGAATACTACTAATCCTGCTGACGGGAAGTTGGCTCCAAAATGAGAAGGACCCTATGAGGTTGAATCAGAATCAGGAAAAGGAGCATATCGACTCAAGAATATGGAGGGGGATATGCTACCGAGATCCTGGAATGCTATACATCTAAAACTCTATTTTAAGTGAGTATGGAATTTAAATTCTAACTCAGGATGGTATGGATTCTATCTCTTTTATTAAATTTTATATTACTTACTGTATTAAACCCGTTACTGACTTAAGCATCGGAGGGGTGTTAGCCTGGCTAACACCCACCTTAGCTTACGATTGTTTTGCAGTATATGCTTCAGGATATAGCACCAGGATACACATTCAGGATACTTCGGAAGATTAGAGGATTGGCCCCCTCTCTCACGTCTAAGGGATCCTGATCCCTTCACAGGTTTAAAGGTATTCACATTTCTTCCGAATTGGGTTTAGACACCCCGCCTGGAGCGCAAGTTATTCGGGAATAGTTCAAGGTGGCGGGACCAGTTCATGTAAAAGTGGCTGACAATTTCGTTACTGTTGGCTATATCCTGAATCCTAAAGGTATATGAGGATTGATCACCCTCTCTCACGAAAGGGTATTTTCATACTCTCTAAGGTTTAAAGGTTTTCACCTTTCTAAGTCTTGGAGTTTATACACTCCCGCCTGTAGCACATGAAAATTTGGGATTTTCCCCAGGATACTAAGGATTTATCTCCAGTATATTTTTGGTTTTACCCCTGTAACACAGGAATCGTCTATACAGTTGGAACTAACGTTAAAAAAAATTCTAAGTGTTTGAGGACATCATGCACAGGGGACATTCC
>JARYGA010018395.1:0-37607 GCA_030545235.1 Helianthus tuberosus | reverse complement strand
TAAACGATTTGGGTAAACGATTGGTTTTTGGTTAGTGTTTAGATAACGGGATGGGTGTAATGTGATAAAAGCATGGTGGATACGCCGCTGGTACTTCCTATATATATATGTTTTCATCGTATTACATACCGTGGCGTTATTTAGTTCACTTGGGTAAACGATTTGAAACGATGTCACACAAACGAGGTTTTCGAAATGATATAAACCAAACGAGTTTTACTAACGAGATTTATTAACGCGTTTTATTAACGAGAATTATTAACGAGTTTTATTAACGAGAATTATTAACGAGTTTTATTAACGAGAATTATTAACGAGTTTTATTAACGAGAATTATTAACGAGTTTTATTAACGAGAATTATTAACGAGTTTTATTAATGAATTTTATTAAATAAATGTTTTGGGTTAAGAATCATGGCTACGAGATTTTATAAATCATAACCAACTTGATTTGAGTTGGTTAATTATGTCGCAATACAATACTTTTCAAAACAAGGTTTTTAATTAAGTATTGCAACATGTAAACTAGCCATGAATCCGACACTCTCAAAAACCTATGTACTCGCCAGCATTTCTTTGCTGACTTTGTTTTCACATATGTTTCAGGTGTTGTTGAATGATGTTGAATGCTAGGATGCATGCTCACATAGAACTGGACGAGGCCTTAGTGACTTAATAACAATGATAGACTATGTTTAAACTGTTTATTTAGATTTCCAGACGATGTAAATATTTAATGTTTAATAAAACGAAACTTCAAATTTCCATGTGTTTTGAAACAATGATTCCGTTACAACATTCCCCGACGATTCCGCCGCGATTTGTTGTTTTACGCGGTCGGAGTGTGACAGAAAAGTTGGTATCAGAGCTCATGGTTATAGGGAATTAGGTTATTAGTAATGCTTTGACCTAGTCTATAACCTTCCTAGGACCCTAACACAAGATCCTTGTGTTTAGATCTTAAAACAATACCGTCACTTATCCTTAGGTGACAACCACAACAAGAACACAAATTTCAAATCCGCTTCGAAAACCAATCAACTGTTCTAGGATGATTGATTACTAGGTTATGAACCCTCTAAGTTTTCGAAATCTCATCAAAGTTTGGGTCTAAATAATGAGAACATGTGCAAACTGGAAGAGTGAATGCCTGTACCCTGACTTTTTTGTCTAAGGCTAGAGTGTTCGTACAAATCCGCAGTATCGGACCAGTCACTCTTACCTGGGAACTCTTGGGGTGAGTGTTCACTTATAGGCGAGCATGTCTTCAGTGATACATTAATATGACCCGTTTACTTTGATTAATCATCGTCTCATTTGTTTGCCTTAGGTAACAAACAAATGATCGTAATTTCTATGCTTTGTCGTTCTGTTTTAATTATCCGATAACATTTCACTTGTTTTCTCCTATGTCTTTCATTTCCTCTAGAATGTCTCTTCATCGCAACGACATTCAAATGTCCAAGCAAACTGCCAAATTTGCCCAGCGAATAGGCGAAGTAATCCTGAAGACTGTGGATTTAGGTATCGCCATGTCTCGTCTCAATAATGAAGCCACCCAAGAAGCATCGAAAGAAGGAGAAGCCGAGCCATCGAAAAAGTCAAAGAAGCGTAAAGCTCCAAAGGATCCCATAGCCGTTACACCAAATCAAGCAAAACCTAGCCAGTTGGCAGCACCACCAGCCAAGAAGCCGTACTTAGGAACTGCTCCTCTGTGTAATCAGTGTAACCTCCACCACTATGCCAGTGTCAAATGTAGGAAATGTTTCAACTGTGGACTCATTAGTCATTTGGCACGAGACTGTCGTTCAGTCACTGTGCTAAACCAAGCTTTTCAGAACCCCGTTCAATTTCAAGCAGATCCAGCACAGGCTCATTTTCCTCCTGGTATTTGCTACACCTATGGCGAGACGGGTTATGTCAGGGACAGATACCCAAAGATTTTCAATGCAAATCTGACCCACAAATGAGCATTTGGCCGATTAGAAGCTGCTGCTTTGAATAATCCGAATCTTATGTTTATGTTTCTAGTGCTTTCCTTTGAACTCGGAAACAATCGATTTTGTATATAAATAAATCTTTATTTGCAATTCTGATGTACAAATATAGTTGCATGTGTGTATGGCATACCCCTACGATACCTACACCAAAGAACCGTATTTGTAGTTCTCTCGTTCATCTGATCGCTCATGATTTCCTCGAAAATTCTAAGTGCTCGTTTCATTCTAAGAAACGAAGTGGCAATTGGAGTAATCATCTTTTCCTTTTGACCTCACACCGATGCAACTTAGGAGTTTCGACATTATCATAGGGATGGATTGGTTAACCAAACATCATGCTGAGGTGATTGGTTTCGATAAGATTGTTCGCATTCCTCTTTCGTCTGGCGATGTTCTGGTAGTTCGTGGCAAGAAACCTTCTCATGTCGTGTACGAAGGACCATAGTTATTTACGAAAAGGATATGTTGCTTTTCTGGCACATGTCACCGAGGAGAAAGGCAAGAGCAAGAGTATTCAGGATATCCCGATTGTTCGGGATTATCCAGAGGTATTTCCTGATGAACTTCCTGAGTTCGTCAAGTTGAGTTTCATATGTTGCTTTTCTGGCACATGTCACCGAGGAGAAAGGCAAGAGTAAGAGTATTCAGGATATTCCGATTGTTCAGGATTATCCAGAGGTATTTCCTGATGAACTGCCTGGTTTGCCTCCAGTTCATCAAGTTGAGTTTCATATTGACCTTGTACCCAATGCCAACCCAATTGCGAAAGCACCTTATCGTCTTACACCGTCTGAGATGCAAGAATTATCAAAACAACTTCAAGAGTTATCTGATAAAGGATTCATCCGATTAAATTATTCACCATAGGGGAGCTCCTGTCCTCTTTGTGAAGAAGAAAGATGGATCTTTTCGAATGTGTATCGATTATCGTAAGCTTAATAAGCTTACCGTCAAGAATCGATATCCCCTACCTCGAATCAATGATCTCTTTGATCAACTGCAAGGTGCTACCTGTTTTTCCAAGATCGATTTGCGTTCTGGGTATCACCAGCTTCGTGTATTCGAAGAAGATATTCCCAAGACTGCCTTCCGCACAAGATAAGGGCATTACGAGTTCACTGTCATGCCTTTTGGTTTGAATGCCCCAGCTATCTTCATGGACTTAATGAATAGGGTCTGTAAACCTTACTTAGATAAGTTCATTAATGTGTTCATCGACGATATCCTTGTTTATTCGAAGTCTCGAGCCGATCACGGGCAACACCTTCGTTTGACATTGGAACTCCTAAAGAAGGAACGAACTTTTCGCTAAATTCTCCAAGTGTGAATTTTGGCTTAAAGAAGTTCAGTTTTTGGGTCATGTAGTCAACGAGCAGGGTATTCATGTGGATCCATCCAAGTTTGCTGAAATTAAGGATTGGAATACACTAACGACACCTACAGAAATTCGTTCTTTTCTTGGTCTCGCCGGTTATTATTGTCGTTTTATTTCGAACTTCTCGAAGATCGCGGTGCCACTCACTGCTTTGACTCAGAAGAATAAGCCTTTGGAGTGGGGATATAAGCAAGAAGAAGTGTTCCAAACGCTGAAACGGAAGCTATGTGATGCTCCTGTTTTGTCCTTGCCCAATGGAAACGATGATTTCGTTGTCTTTTTAGTTGTGGTCTTATGCAATGAGGTAAAGTCATAGCATATGTCAAGACAGTTGAAAGTTCACGAAAAGAACTACACAACTCATGATCTTGAGTTAGGTGTTGTGGTATTTGCTCTCAAAATTTGGAGACACTACCTCTATGGAACGAAGTGTGTGGTTTTCACAAGACCACAAAAGTCTCTAGCACATTCTTAATTAGAAGGAGCTGAACATGAGGCAGCGACAATGGGTTGAGCTCTTGAACGATTACGATTTTGAGATTCGCTACCTTCCTGGTAAGGCGAATGTCATAGCCGATGCGCTTGGTCGAAAGGAGCGAGTCAAGCTTCATTCTGTTCAAAATCTATCTGATATTCAATCTCGTACCCTTCAAGCTCAATGATCTTGTGTAAACGAAGGCTTATTGAAATATGAGCTACCACTTCAACTCGAGCTTAAACTCGAAACGAAAGGGCGATGGATTGCTCTATTTTAAGGATCCTTGTGGATGATTATCGCTCAGATCAGAGTCCTTAATTGAATTCATTGTATGCTTTAATACGTACATTACGATTCAATAAGAACAGAACTGAATTTCCTTTTAAGATCTTCCGATCTTCATAGTTAGATTCTTGAAAATATTTAAAGTGCCAAATGAAATCCATGGATTAGATTCCTGGTGTGGTTTAAATACCCGTGTCCAAAGATAACAAATTAAAGGTCAAATTAAACAATTATGCAATTATGTGATTATGTGTTCTCCGTTATGTTTTTGGTGTGATCCGATTTTCGTTATCCAAATCCTCATAGAATCTTCCATATCTTCATATGAGGGATTCATAGTAGGATATTAAAAAGGTACTACCTTAAATCCTTAATGGGCTTCTACGTGGTAGTTAAGACCCTTGGATTATATAGTACCATTCCATGATTCGAAAAGAGACCCTTGAGTGGTCTAGTTAAAGATTGATTTAGAATCTGGTTAAGAATGGCATGTGATGATACAGCTGAAAGGACCCTATGGTGGTCCAATCACACTCATCACAGGTTCATTCATTTGGTTTTCCGCTACACATTATCAAATGCACTGTGTGGATTATGCAAGGAATTACGTAATTATGGACGCGTACATAATTATGAAATTCAGTGCACAGGAACTCCAGTAAGATTTATCATGTGTAAGAACCGATAGTGACAACAATAACGAAACGTGAACAACGTAATGGAGGTACGGTGGACGCACCAATGGCGCTTCATATACTTGTATATAAGTGTCCCTCTTACATTGCAAGCATAATGTTATTTAAACTTACTAGAAGTTCAGAACCCTAACCAGTGTTGTTTTATCTTTTCGACTTCATGTTTCGAGCTCTCACAAGTTTCCTCTAATTAAATTTCGGGATGAAATTTCCTGAAGTAGGGGAGACTGTGACATCTGTGCCTCCACGGCCATTAAACAAATACCAAATCAATGAAATATTGCATTTTATACTTGGGATTTATATAAATATGTGTATCATTTTCACATATCAATTCTCGTTCGATTTCGAGCTCTAAATCGCTTTCTAGAAAGTTATACGCGAACTGGTTCGTAAACGTAATCAGTTTAATGCGACAAACACTCCGTAACAGTTACATAGGCTTAACATACCTTAAATAACCTTTACATAACTTAGAAATAAGTTTTGGGAGCTTTGGTGTGTCGAAATCAAGTTTATTCGCTTACAGGGACTAATTTCGACAAACTACGAAAGTATGCCGATTTGTACTGTAACGAACATTCCGGAACATGACCATAAGTTAAACATACCCTAAATATCCTTTAGATAGCTTAGAAATAGGCTTTGAGGGGTTCGGTGTGCTAAAATAAACTTTTTGGTCATTCAGGGACTAAAAGCGTCAAAAGTGCATAAGTTTGCATTTTCGCGCATATCTTACGTTCTGAATACATCCGGACATCCAAAACTTTATGTAATAATTAAAATATTTAATTTTAGTGATTGGCATGATAAAATTCCATTCATCGCGTAATTTGGATCGTTTTTGCGTTCGTTACGACTTCCATCGTAATTAACCGAACAACGCAACCGTACGACCAAATGAACCGACATTCGCGTAATTTGGATCATTTTGGCTCTCTAAGTTGAAGTTTATGCTTCATACCTGAGATTAAATCGGATCATAGCTTGCGGGGACCTTTTGTAAGTATTCTTTCGTTCTTTTATCGCTTTTCGAGTCTGAAAGTCAAACTGCGTTTGACTTTCTGCCTTGACCAGTTTATGGTCAATGCGAAGTTCGTTTGAACTTCATAACGTGAGCATAATCACGATGGTTATAGTCCCTATTGACTATACCTACTGATTACCACGTTATCTAGGTGTAGTGACGAGTCGTAGTTTCGGCCAAAATGCGTATTCTTGCGTAGTTTGTAACCAAACTACGTTTGGGGTATCAAAACCATTTGTTTTGATACCAAACCTGTTTTCTAACTTAACTAAACATGTTTTAGCATGTTTAGCTCGTCACTTTTAGTTTAGTGCTTGTGTAGAGTCGTAAGTCAAAGCGGACTAAACACCCGCTTAGACTTTCGAACTAGACCCGTTTGGTCGATCATTAGGATCCGACCAAGCATGTTTAGTGACCATAGTTGCATAGGGAATAACCTTCCGAGGTTATACCTTATGGTCACTTAGGTTTAATTAGTTGTATGATAGGTAGTTTATATGCCTTAGGTAAATAACCAAAATGCCCTTTTCATGCATAATTGGTAATTAAGCATATGTCACATAAACTTTTGTCACTTAATCGATTATCCAACATGTTTAGGCATACAATACTTGTCAAAGAACTAGTTAGACGTCTCGAACGTGCTTTGCGCGCACGACGCGTTAAAGTAGCGTAAGCTACCTTAATGGGTCGCAATGGGTCGAAAGCACTTAGGTTAGGTTTCGATTTAGAATGTAGGCTTTGTTAAACCATGCCATATGAGTTCCAATACTCATTTGGTTTACAAAACCTCATCCTATCCGATCTTCTGACTTAGGTCCGGTTTATTTATATAGTTATTAGGTTGCCGATTAATTCCGTGCTCCCTCTAGCTTTGCTTGGTTGTTATTCAAGACCTCTAAGCATTCTCAGGTGAGTACATAGTCCCCTATTTTACTGTTTTCAAATTGTTTTGGGGTGATTCATATGTGCTAAATGTTTTCAAGGTTTTAACTATGGTTTCAAAAATAAATGATATGGTTTATACAAAATTTATAACGATTTTGATAAAGTAAACAAACTTGTTGGTTGTATTTACATAACGAATAATATCCATTAGTTTTGGCCGAACCGACCAGTATTAGGTTATGGTACCATAGGATCTGACAAATCCCGTTATCAGACTGCGCCCATGGTTATGTGTGGGTTAGGTGGGTAACGACTGAATCTGTGATTGTTAATTTACCCTTTGGTGGTTTATTAATGCGAGAAGCGATAGGCATGATTGTTAATTTACCCTTTGGTGGTTTATCAAAAGTAGTTTCACGATTTAAAACGAGAATGATTTAAACGACTAAAGCGATTTTTAACGAATTAAACGATTTGGGTAAACGATTGGTTTTTGGTTAGTGTTTAGATAACGGGACGGGTGTAATGTGATGAAAGCATGGTGGATACGCCGCTGGTACTTCCTATATATATATGTTTTCATCGTATTACATACCGTGGTGTTATTTAGTTCACTTGGGTAAACGATTTGAAACGATGTCATACAAACGAGGTTTTCGAAATGATATAAACCAAACGAGTTTTACTAACGAGATTTATTAACGAGTTTTATTAACGAGAATTATTAACGAGTTTTATTAACGAGAATTATTAACGAGTTTTATTAACGAGAATTATTAACGAGTTTTATTAACGAGATTTATTAACGAGTTTTATTAACGAGAATTATTAACGAGTTTTATTAATGAATTTTATTAAATAAATGTTTTGGGTTAAGAATCATGGCTACGATATTTTATAAATCATAACCAACTTGATTTGAGTTGGTTAATTATGTCGCAATACAATACTTTTCAAAACAAGGTTTTTAATTAAGTATTGCAACATGTAAACTAGCCATGAATCCGACACTCTCAAAAACCTATGTACTCGCCAGCATTTCTTTGCTGACTTTGTTTTCACATATGTTTCAGGTGTTGTTGAATGATGTTGAATGCTAGGATGCATGCTCACATAGAACTGGACGAGGCCTTAGTGACTTAATAACAATGATAGACTATGTTTAAATTGTTTATTAAGATTTCCAGACGATGTAAATATTTAATGTTTAATAAAACGAAACTTCAAATTTCCATGTGTTTTGAAACAATGATTCTGTTAAAACACTCCCCGATGATTCCGCCACGATTTGTTGTTTTACGCGGTCGGGGTGTGACAACTCCACCTTAGCTTTTTGTTTCAAAAACCTTTCTTCATCAAGAAGAGCTTCTTGATAAGAAGCCAACAAGTCCGATTCTCTTTTTCTAAATTCCTCATCTGAAGGGTTTTGATCAATGTTTACTTGAACTTCATCCAAAGCAACCCGTAAAGATTTTACTTTATTATGAAGATTGCCTTGTGTGTAGAGTAAACTACGAATAGGATGTTTAAGAGCTTTCAATTTTTTCACCACTCTGAACATAGGAACACCGTCAATATGCTTCGTCCATTCAGATTTGACAATCTCTCCAAACTCCTTTTTATAAGCTATGAAATTCGGAAATTTAAAAGGCTTCGGTTTACTGATTTTGGTACCCGTTATCTTAAGAAGGCAGGGAGTATGGTCCGAAATCCTATACAGATGGAAAACAGCACAAGAACTAGGAAACTCGTCCGTAAAATACACGTTTTCCATAACACGATCAATCTTTTTCAAAATACCAATTCCCTTTTTTGGCTTTTGATTCCAAGTAAAGTGAAATCCTGAACTATTCACGTCAAACACTTCAAGATTCTGAACATACTCTTTGAAATCTCGCATTCCTGTTGTAATTTTAGAAGTTCCCATGGCCATATCCTTAAGATACAAAGAAGAGTTAAAGTCGCCCATAATAACCCACGGCTTATCCTGGATAAACTGTTTGTGCATACATAAGCTTTCCCATAGTTTTTGACGTTCCATGTAATAGTTATCCGCATACACAAAAGAGCATAACATAGCTTTATTGGCATCCTTGAAAACAAGTTGAGCATGCATAACTTGGGGAGTATTGGATAAAACCATAACATCTACATAATTAGTATTCCAGCCCAAGAGAATACGCGTGCCCTTTGAACAAATACTACCATTAGACGATTAATTCCAAGAACGACAAATCCTTTTACACACTCCCAAAAGATTTGACACATGCACATGAGATTCCAAAATAGCACACACCTGAATGTTATTAGTATTGATGACACTACGACCTTCTCTTTGTTTCAGGGGTCGGTTCAAACCCCTTATATTCCAACATGCAATACTATCCATTGACCACCTTTTCAGCAGGAGTGCTTACTCCTGATTTGTCATTACCCGCTTGCATAAAATCTGATGTCTCATTTATCTCTATCACCTCCTCGCAATCCGAGTCCTCATCCTCCAAAGCCACCTCATTTGAGCCAAGACACCCAAAGGAATTTCCAAGCTTAATGCTACTTGTTTGCACTTAATCCTCCTGTGGGCTAGCTTTAGTCTGAAGGTTATCCCGCGTATTAGCTGAAGTCGAAGTACTAGGCCGAGAAGTCGGCTCCTTAATAACCAGATTACCTTGTTTTTTAATAGGCCTGTATTCAATTTTCGGTTTTCCTTGAGAACAACCCCTTTTCTGGCCGCTTTCTTCTTGTTTACATCCGTGAAACCATCTTCATTGACTTGTTCCTTTACCTTCCATTTATCATCAATGTCAATCTTAATCTCTCTAGGGCAGTTTTCCTTAGTATGACCAAAGACACAACATGTTGGGCACCTAGGAGGAGACCATTCATACTCAACTTTGACCGCGCTCAACAAGAAACCACCACCTTCAACATTCGGAATAGCAACCGAGACTGTCTCCTCTAGGTTCTTTTCAGCATCCAATTCAATCACCGCTCTAGCTTAACTATTGCGCCCCCAAGACTCCAAACACATATTTGAAGTTTCATTATCTAAGAATTTTGGGGACCCTATCTTGGAGGCTATCAAACTTAATCCATCCTCCGTGTAAGCGACCAAAGGAACATCATGCATTTTCACCCACACCGGGACCTTTTTAAACTCTTCTTTTTTAATCTCCGTCTCAGAGGACCATGGCATTAAAAATATGGGTATATTACGGATAAGCCACGGACCGTCATGCAAAACCTGATCCATGCCTTCCCTTGAATCAAATTTGAAGAAGAAAAAACCTTGGCATTCATCATACTCTTTTGTAGGCCATATTTTTTCCATCTGTTTTTTACGAAATACTCCACCACTAGGAAGGCTAGTCTTTTACCCAGAAAATATCCAAAGAGGACATTACTACACTTTTCTTGAACCTTCTTAACCGATTCTAAAGGAATTGTAACATTCGCATTACCATGCTTTTCATTGTTCTCTAGGAAGTGGAAGTTTACTTTACTAGGCTTGGCTCCACCTTTCAGTTTTTCAGCAAAGGAACTAGTACTCGTTGTGAAAAAAAATATTCTTCTCTTAATTACCCATTTTGTTATCCAACGCGCTTATGTTGCCCCCCTCGAAAGTTGATTTTCCTGCATTATGGTTTGCATGAAACAAGTTCATACTCCCCCCCCCCATATTCCAAACCCACCGGTTTCGAAATAGCAACTAACCCATCAATTACCGACGAGTTGTTAGTAGCATAAATTCCCCTCCTAGGCAAAAGTGTATTACCTTCAATGTTTGTTACTCTCAACCCAATCCCACGAACAGGAGCCGTTCCTGGAGTTGCTTCAGATTCCTCATTCACCGTCTCCGTACTTAAGTTTTGTAGATTATCCAGTTTGGGGTATTCATCCCCACCAGAATTCGCACCTCTCTCCATCAGTACAACGAAACACGAACCATGCAATGAAAAACAACATGAAACCAATCAGAACCAAAAGCCGCCGCACAAGAAAAAACCCTAACTGTAAAACTCTAGAACCGATCTTCAAGCTTTAAACTATTAGAAGACTTCGTTTCAATCTAGCTGACTTAACAAATGTTAATCGCGATCAAAACAGACCTTATAATAGATCAAGCAATCCAACAGATTCTAAATCCGTCGAAATTGAGAAACTGAATACCCTAAAAACCGATCGATCTTGGTGATTATAGAAATTTGTATGTAGATATTAATCAAACGATCAATATCGGTTAACAAAACCCATAATCATTAGATGAAAATCAGATTTAGGAAGAAGATCAAAGAAAATCGCCCAAAGTCGCCATTAGGGTTGAGAGAACAACTCGTCAAGTCCGACACAATTTCAAATAATAAAAACTAAAGAATGCCGATTTACTGATGATATAAAAAACGACACCACCGACACCATCGGTGAAAAGTCACCTCATATACGTAAAATCGCCCTCGTTGGTTCTTGATGATCGGGTTCATCGCGCCCCCAGCTTTCTTGATTGTATCTACATACCAAAAGCATAAAAGATTACAACTTTATCAATCAAATAATCCGAACCGTCAAAGATTGTATCTACATACCAAAAGCATAAAAGATTACAACTTTATCAATCAAAGAATCTGAACCATCAAAACTTGCAAATATCAAACTGATACGAGGGTCAACCATTAACTTATAGAAAGGTCATTAGGGACCAAGTCATGTACCAGATGTTTTTAACAAAAGAAAACAGTAAAAGTGATAAGAAATGCAAATTAAAAAAAATAAAAAATATGTATGTGTGGGTGAATGAGGGTTGGAATGTTGGATACTTGGATTCTAAAATATAAAAAGACTAATAAATTTTTTTTTTGTTTTTACAAGTCCGCGTAAAAAAAAAATTTACGAGTCGGTGTAAAAAATTTTGCTGTTTCTTTTACGAGTTAGTGTAAAAAACTTTTTACGACTCGGTGTAAAAATTCTTTTTTACGAGTCGGAGTAAATAATTTTTACGAGCCGGTGTTAAAAAAATTTTACAAGTCGGTGTAAAAAATTTTGCTGCTTTTTTTACGAGTCGGTGTAAGAAAATTTTTACGAGTCGGTGTAAAAAATATTTTTCGTGCGTTGTAAAAAAACATTCATAGGTGTAAACTCTTTGGCTTGTTAGGATCTTTTGCTGCTTTACCCATCTTAGCCTTGCTTTTCTTAATAGTTCTAATAGTGATCCAGTGGAATAATACTTTTAAAAACAACAAAGCAACCATTTATGCCAAAAGCATAATAACCACATCCTCATATTTCTTGATGCAAATTTTCCACTTATCTACTGAAATATTGCATACCTAATTTCTTCATAAATTTCTAAAGCAAAAAAGTACAGCTATTAATCATTTTGTCTTCATATCAGACACACAATTGATTATAAATATGTTAATGACTGATGTGTGCAAAATGCAACATATAAATTACATCAAATGAGGCATAAAACTAACTCTTTTTTACTACTAATGTTGGAAAAAGTGTGTTTTTGTTTTCCTTTTGAATTTACAGGACCAAATGAGCTTAAACGAGCAAAAGGAACAAATACGCAACAAAAACCAACATAAATACAAAGAAAAGGAATAAACATGACATGCCCGATCCCTGGGCAGCATCCCCAAAAGCAAAAAAAAGAAACTGAGAACTGACCACGGGCCGTGCCCACTGGATACGGGGGTGTGCCCAGCTCAGCACGGGGAGTGGTCAACGCTAAGATACGCAGAATCTTGCAAAATCTTGGTAGTACAGATACGCTTTTGCCCACGGGGCCGTGCCCGGCGAACACGGGCCGTGTGGAGTCCTATGCTGACAAATGCAATTAATGAAGGAAGAGAAAAGGATGGCCACTGGGGCGTGTCCACTAGACACGGGGCCGTGGCCGAGCTTCTGTTCAGGCTATAAATGTCACACCCCAACCGATGGCGGAATCATCGGGGGCGGCAGTGAGCGAAACAGATTGTCCAAGAGAAATCCATAACAACTATATTACCGGATAATTAACATTATGTCCCATACCATAACTTATCAAGTAAAACAATTATTACAGACATAATATCTCATGGTAAATCATTGTTCCGACAACTCAAAATATAAATTGTTTGTTTGTTTGTTTCTAGACTCTCCTACTTGATTCCACATAGCAAGCATCCTAGCATCTCAAACACCTATCACATACGTTTAAATAGAGGTCAATACACATAGTGTAAAGGTGCGTATACAAGTTTAATAGTATAATAAATAGCGAAATCGTTTTACGCGTAACCAGCATGTAACATGTAGCAAAGTGAAGCTAGTAGGTTATCGACAATGATGTATACACAGACGTGACTGCGAGTTGTAGAATGCGCAACACATATCACCACTGTGACACGTGAAGTAAAGCCCTTAACAACCCCTGTGTAAACATAGTACTATCGTTGCTAAGGTGTCAGGAAACAATCACTGTGTAAACATAACATACAAGCATTCATCGAATAACACGTATAACATGCAATAACGGTCAGCGTATAAAAGTGTTGCGTTGTGTGTCGATTGTGATTTGAATAAGTAACGCATGTAACACCCAAAAGTCCGTAAAGCAAAAAGGGTTCGAGTATACTCACAGATTGTGTTTAGTAACTAAACACTCTCTTGGATTGAAGAGAGCGCTGGAAAGTTAGCCTGATTACAGAACGATAGCGTGAGCGATGAACGATGCGTTAAACGGGATCGAGTGCACTGAATGACGAATGGTCATCCAATCGGATGACAATCCGTACGGATGGTCATCCGGTCGGATGACAATCCGGACGGATGGTCATCCGGTCAGATGGTCATCCGGTCAGATGGCCATTCGGTCGGATTGCCACTCGTTTGGGATGTATGTGTTTGTGTATGATGGCTTTGAAGTTTTTGTTGTAGCATTTTGAAAACAGAGAAGTATATCTACCTTTCAGGTCATTCGATCGAACGTCGTCCAATCGGATGGCCGTTCGCTCGGATGGCGATCCGTCCAGCGAGATATTCCATGGAGAACAAGTTCATAGAAGGATGGTCATTCGATCGGATGGTCGTCCGATCGGATAACCATTCGTTTGGATAAACTTGTGTATTGGAAGTTGTAAATTGTTTAAGTGTTGAAGACCAATTGTCATCCGATCAGATTGTCGTTCGATCGGATGGCAATCCGATCGGATGGCAGTCCGTTTGGTGACTTGGTCGTTTTGAAACTTGGGAAAAGTTTGTTAAGTCTTGAAAATTTGCGGTTTGATCGAGACGGTATGACAACATGTTAAACAACGGGAACCCATCAAGTCCGAGTCATCCGATCGAAGTGGGAATCACCCCAGCCTAATCAGTTAACTGTTCATGACGGTTGTTCACGTTCAACCCGAAATCGGTTGTCTCTTTGATAGGAATCAGATCTCAGACCGACACTTCACTAGAAATCGAGTAGAAAGGCCGCCGGTTTTGAGTGCATGAGTGTAAAAGAGTTGAAAGAAAAGTTATGAAAATGTCTTTCCATCCTTCTAATCATGAAAATGTTTAGATTTATGCGAAATCAGTGCTTAAACATGTTGAGTTGTTCTTGGTGGAATGAGGTCAAATCTTGAAGTTCATGAGAACCCCATGATGACATCATCCTAGAACACCTCAAACCAGCCAATTTCATGGTGTAAACTGAAGATTCAAAGGTGAAAATGATGAAGAAGTGTGTGTAGATGATAGAAGTACAAGATTTGGGGACGAAACTTACAAGAATCGCGAGGAATTGAGAGAAAAATAGGCTGAGAAGTTGAAGGGTCGCACCAGAGCTGTCACATCACTGTTCATGATGTGACAGGTGCTATTTATAGGTGACAAATAAGGAAAGGCGGTGAAGGTGACGGATCAGAGGGCAATCCGATTGGATGGCCATCTGATCGGATAGTCATCCGTACAGATGACAATTCGATCGAATGGTCATTCGTTCGGACATCTCCGGTGAGTTGCGTTCCAACGTTTCTTTTTGTGCGTTGAACGTTGCAATTCGTTTAAGTGACTGTTGATTAGGCGATGCGATAGATTTAGATAATAGTCACACAGTTAACATAACTAACTTATAACAACATAAATAAACTTGCATTTCTAGTTCGCGATGAAATTGCGTTGCGATAGAGTTGCGATTGCGTTTCAATTATTCCCTACAAACATATAATAAACGTGCACAAGTAACACAAAAGTATCACACACACGTAAAACAATATACAGAACCTACAATTCAAGCGGCGATGCGATAGCGATGCGATTAAACTGTGATTATTATAGATGCTCCACATAATGCAACTAAAGCATTCAAAGCAAAGAATTCGATTACAAGTCAAGAAAGTACAATCAATAATTAAGCAAGGAGTGACAGATCGTATTTAGCTATCTTTTCTTCCTTTGACTTTGACTTTGACTTTGACTTTCAAAACGCGGGTTGTTACAGCCTCCGCTACTTTAGGGAATTTCGTCCCGAAATTAGGCCGCATGCGTAACAAATAACTGCGGATATTTCGCCTTCATGTCGCTTTCGAGTTCCCATGTGAACTCTGCGCCGCGTTTGCCTTCCCAGCGAACCTTCACAATGGGAATGCGTGAGCGCCTGAGCTTCTTGGTTTCTCGATCCATGATCTCGACAGGCTTCTCCAAGAAGTGTAATGTTTCGTCCACTTGTAGATCCTCAAGTGGCACTTGTAAATTCTGCTCAACCTGGCACTTTCTGAGGTTCGATACATGGAAAGTCGAGTGAACGTTGCTAAGTTCCTCCGGTAGTTCGAGTCTGTAGGCCACTTTTCCAATCCTTTCCAGAATTTTAAAGGGTCCCACATATCGAGGCTCGAGCTTTCCTTTCTTGCCGAATCTGATCACACCCTTCCAAGGTGAAACCTTTAGGAGTACGTGATCGCCAACGTCAAATTCAAGGGGCTTGCAGCGTCTATCGGCGTAACTTTTCTGACGACTCCAAGCTTTCAGCAGATTGTCTCGAATTTGGAGGATTTGTCAGTCGTTTCTTGCAGTAGCTCAGGACCGGTTATTTGAGCATCTCCGATCTCATGCCACACAATCGGCGATCGACATTTTCTTCCGTATAGTGCCTCAATCTGTGCCATTTGAATGCTAGAATGATAACTGTTATTGTACGAGAATTCGACCAAAGGTAAGTGCGCGTCCCAATTACCACCGAAGTCTATGACACACGAGCGAAGCATGTCTTCTAGGGTACGTATCGTTCTTTCAGTCTGACCGTCGGTTTGGGGATGAAAATCGGCACTTAGATTGAGGGTAGTACCAAGAGCAGATTGAAACGTTTCCCAAAGACGCGAGGTAAACCGTCCGTCGCGGTCAGAGATGATGTCACGAGGCATCCCGTGTCGATAGATAACCTCGTCGGTATAGATTCGGGCTAATCGTTCTACCTCGTAGTCTTCCCGTATATGCAGAAAATGAGCAGATTTAGTCAAACGGTCAACAATAACCCAGATGCTATCGTGACCCGAAGGTGTACGCGGGAGTTTCGTTATAAAGTCCATGGCTATGCTTTCCATTTCCACACCGGGATCTCGGGTTGAACAAGCAAGCCAGAGGGTCTTTGTTATTCGGCCTTGACTTTCGAACAAGTTAGGCACTTTGAAACTTAGATTGCGATATCCTTCTTCATTCCAGGTCACCAGTACCGTAGACGAAGGTCATGGTACATTTTTTTGGCGCCACGATGAATGTAATATCGAGACTTGTGCACTTCAGTCAACAATATATCTCGAAGGTTATTGCGACTTGGAATCCAGATGCGATCTAGATAGTAGAGGATACCGTTCAATTTGGTGACAAAGTGTGATTCAGCACCACACTTTTTCATTACCTCTTGCATGGTATCTTCAACGAAGCAGGTGTGCTGAGCGTCACGAATCAAGGCTTCGAGGTTGTGTTGGGTGTGAGTATTACAAACGCTATGCACATAGCTTCGTCTCCTTAGAGCAACGGCCATAACATTTGCCTTGCCAGGGTGATAACGAATCTCACAGTCGTAATCGTTGAGAAGTTCTACCCATCGGCGTTGGCGCATATTTAGTTCCTTTTGGTTGAGTATGTGTTGTAGGCTCTTATGGTCGGTGAAGACCGTACACTTTGTACTGTAAAGGTAGTGTCGCCAAATCTTCAACACAAAAACAACTATGCCTAGCTCGAGGTCGTGGGTTGTATAGTTCTTCTCGTGGATCTTGAGCTGTCGAGATGCGTAAGCGATAACCTTATCCCGTTGCATGAGAACACAACCGAGACCAAGGTTCGAGGTATCACAATAGACAACGAAGTCATCGTTTCCGGTGGGCAGAGCGAGAACAGGAGCATTGCAGAGCATATGCTTCAGAGTTTGAAAGGCTTGCTCTTGTTTGGTTCCCCAAACAAAAGGTTTGTCTTTATGCGTCAAAGAAGTAAGCGGAACATCGATTTTTGAAAAGTCAGCGATGAATCGACGGTAATAGCCCGCCAATCCAAGGAACGAACGAACGTCGGATGGTGATTTTGGAGTAACCCAACTCTTAACGGCTTCGATCTTCGTAGGGTCGACGTGTATACCTTGACTATTGACAATGTGACCGATGAATTGAACCTCCTCTAGCCAAAATTCACACTTGGAGAACTTGGCATAGAGTCAATTCCCTTGGAGTAATTTGAGAACAAAACATAGATGCTGCGCGTGTTCGGTTTCCGAATTTGAATAGATAAGGATGTCGTCGATGAATACGATGACGAAACGGTCAAGAAATGGTTTGCACACATGGTTCATCAAATCCTTGAAAACCGTTGGTGCATTGGTTAAACCAAAGGGCATTACGACGAATTCATAATGGCCATATCGAGTTCAGAAAG
Source organism: Helianthus tuberosus (assembly GCA_030545235.1). Lineage (NCBI taxonomy): Eukaryota > Viridiplantae > Streptophyta > Magnoliopsida > Asterales > Asteraceae > Helianthus > Helianthus tuberosus. The sequence continues at coordinate 19,965 of JARYGA010018395.1, read as the reverse complement.
CGGTTTTCGGTATATCTTCCTCCTGAATTCGTAACTGGTGGTAGCCTGAGCGTAAATCAATCTTCTAGAAACACGTAGCGCCTTGTAATTGATCAAACAAATCATCGATTCGGGGCAGGGGATAGCGATTCTTGATAGTTAGCTTATCCAACTCCCTATAGTCGATGCACATCCGGAATGACCCATCCTTCTTTTTGACGAAAAGAACTGGTGCGCCCCAAGGAGAGGTGCTAGGGCGAATGAAGCCTTTGTCAAGTAGTTCCTGGAGTTGGCTCGAGAGTTCGCGCATTTCAGACGGAGCGAGGTGATAAGGAGATTTAGCAACAGGATTGGCTCCAGGAACGAGGTCAATACGAAAATCAATATCACGACTCAGGGGTAAACCAGGTAAATCATCAGGAAAGACCTTAGGAAAATCACGAACCACAGGCACCTTATCTATTGCCTTCTTTTCCTTTTCCCTCGCTACCATGATGTGTGCCAAGAAAGCTTTGTATTCCTTGCGGAGATACTTGCTCGCTTGGACGCACGACATAAGCTGGAGTTTCTTCGATGCGACTTCAACATAAACACAGAGTTGATCACCATTAGCGAGCGAGAAACGAATCATCTTATCAAAGCAAACAACTTCAGCAAGATTTTATCGAAGAAAATCCATGCCTACTATGATATCAAAACTACCAAGCTGCATCGGGATAAGATTGATAGGGAAGACGTGCTTGTTGAGTTCAAGAGTACAATCACGTAGGACAGAACGAACTGTAATGGTTCTTCCAGTGGCAACTTCAACATCGAATCTCGAGGGGAGATGGGCGCGCTTATGATTAAGGAGCTTTTCGAATTCTAACAACACAAAACAGTTATCGGCTCCAGTATCAAATAAACACGAAGCATATATACCATTCACGAGGAACGTACCATTAACCACATTGTTATCTGCTTGAGCCTGGCGGGCATTGATGTTGAAAGCACGTCTGTGGGCTACTGGCTGCTGTTGCTGCTGAGGCTGCTGCTGTTGATGTTGTTGCGGCTGCTGCTGTGGCTCTTGCTTCCCCACTCTGTTGGGGCACATGTTTGCAAAGTGGTTGGGATCACCACATGCAAAGCAAGCTCTTGCGTGTGCTGCGGGGGCAGGAGCTGCATGTTGACCCTGGGGAGCAGGAAGGAGAGCTTGTGGTGCAGGAGCTTGACCTTGGGCTTGAGCTGGGGCTTGGCGTGGACTAGTACGGCAGTTGGTAGTAAAATGGCCGTACAGGTTGCAATGAACACAGAATCGGCAAGCAATCCCCACGGGATGATGATACATATAGGTAGGGCAGAGCGAGTAAGGACCAGTATATGCATGCTTGGCCAACGGTGCATTGGTCACCGGTGCCGCTACTTGGCAGTTCTGGGGTTGTGGTTGAGCGGGTACGGCTTGGAGTGGAGCGGCGGCAGTGACAGCGCAATTTTTGCTACTGTTGTTATTGTTCTTTCTCTTATGGCGGGAGGACTTTGAAGCTTGCGGTGCGGTGGTTTCAGCGGTGGGAGCAGCGGTAACTTGGTGTAGACTCTTGGCGGCTTTATCGAAGTAACCAGCCCGAACTCGCTTGTCATTAATCTCGGCAGCGAGCAGGAAGATTTCCTCAATGGTTGTCGTTTTCGCGGCTTGCACGAAATCAGCAACACAATCCGGTAAAGCACGGATGTATTTCTTGATGGTTATCTCGGGGGTAGTAACTTGACCCGGATAGATTATACTCAACTGCTTAAAGCGGGCAGTTAAACCAGCGTGGTCGCCACCCTCTTGTTTGATGTGCCAGAACTTGTCCTCCAACTTTTGAAGCTCGTGGGGAGGGCAAAACTCCTTCATCATGATGTCCTTCAACTCATCCCAAGTAAGCACGTAAGCTGCATCATTCCCTTGCTTGTTTCTTTCGGCAGTCCACCAGTCCAAAGCCCTAGACTGGAAAACGTCGGTGGTGTTCACAGTGCGAAGGTTTTCGGGACAGCCGCTTTGGAGCAGGGTGACTTCAATTGAATCGAACCATTGAAACATGGCAGTAGGCCCATCTTCCCCAGTGAATTCCTTGGATCCGCAGGCTTTAAACTGCTTGAAGCTAAAAGTAGCTTTTGGAGAATACGTCCTAGACTCTTCAGAGGACTTGCTAGCATTTTCATTCAACTCGCTGACAATTTGCGGTATGACCTTAGCCATCTGCTTTGCAACGAGAGCAGCGATGCGTTTGTCCTCATGGTTACGACGAGCGGAGTGGGCTGTGTGAGATCCGAATGACGACATTGTCTGCAACAAACATCGTCACAAGACTCAAACACGATTTTGATTAAGTCTTAGCATATTCTATAGCATCACCTCAAGCTACTTTATATAAAGCTCAGGAATACATCTAACACGGAGTCACACAGGCACATAATCACATAGGTACGTAAACACATAAGCACATAAGCATGTAGAGCACAGAGGCATGTAATCTACTATATTTTGCACGTATTCACCTACATATATTGCATGTATCCACCTATTAATCCAGGTCCGCTCCGTATCTCATATGGGTTTCATACTTATAGGAATTGCTTCGATAACCGATACGGGACTCAATGGAGCTATTTTTTCCGATCTCTGCGCATTTCACCGCTCCACCGAAAATTCCCTCTGCCCCTACCGTACTCCAGCTTGGTAGTTTCCACCGCCTGTCCAGAGTTGAGCCCTGGGATTTGACGATGGACTTAAAAAGCCACCTACAGACGCATTACGCTTGGATTATAAATAATGATTTTTCTTTAGAATTCGGATACTTGATCGATCCTAGCGATTGCGAGTACACAGCGAGTAGCATAGCGAGTAACATAGCAAGCGATTTGTTGGCGTTTTGAGATAGATGTGCAGTGCGAGTTGTGTGTGCGATCCAAGCGAAAAGCGTATAAATCACCAGAAATCGAAACACATAAACAGGAAAAATCACATAAAACACATAAAATCCTTACATAAAAGCGATAAATCACAATAAATCACAGAGTCAGTGATTGCGGGCTCGGAATCGAAACACATAAAATCGAGAAGAGATTGTCTTCGGCTGATAGACATCGACTACCCAAAGTGATTCGACTATTCTCAAGGATTTCGAGTACACGTTTTGGCCTAATAGACTGTGCTCTATCACTGACATACATTGATTGGCACGCATCCTTTCGGTTATTCACACAACTCGAGTCGTTGGAACCCATCGAGACTTTGGTGAGAGTTTTGTAAAACCAAAAATAGAGAATGGAACGAGTCATCAAGGTTCGGGTTTCACCCCTAACTTAGCGACTACGTTCCTGTTGGTGTGATAGAACCACGAGACAGAGAGAGAATTGCATCGAAGTACGGATTTCACTCATGATTCAATGCAAATTCTCGTGTTTATAGTAAAAACCGCACGTCGAACAAGCAATCCAATCGAGAGTTTGCGGTTTTCACACCTAGTCTTGACCTAACCACTTGTTCATTTTTGAAAATAGCGTGCAGTGTGCCTGCCTTAGGAAAGGCATAGTGATAGAGTATAGTATGATTGCGAGTCGATCGAATAGCAGAAATAGGCTAGCGCGGAACCCCTGCCGGGTTCGCACAAGGTGGTCTATTGGTACTTAGACTATAGACTAGGTCGTTTCTAAGACATCGACCCAGACTAGGTCGAGTCTTGCCTAATTCCCTATAGTTATGGCTCTAATACCAATCTGTCACACCCCAACCGATGGCGGAATCATCTGGGCGCAGCACTGAGCGAAACAGATTGTCCAAGAGAAATCCATAACAACTATTACCGGATAATTAACATTATGTCCCATACCATAACTTATTAAGTAAAACAATTATTACAGACATAATATCTCATGGCAAGTCATTGTTTCGACAACTCAAAATATAATTTTTTTGTTTGTTTCTAGACTCTCCAACTTGATTCCACATAGCAAGCATCCTAGCATCTCGAACACCTATCACATACGTTACAAATAGAGCTCAATACACATAGTGTAAAGGTGAGCATATAAGTTTAGTAGTATAATAGATAGCGAAATTGTTTTACGCGTAACCAACATGTAACATGTAGCAAAGTGACGCTAGTAGGTTATCGACAATGAAATATGTACAGACGTGACTGCGAGTTGTAGAATGCGCAACACATATCACCACTTTGACAAGTGAAGTAAAGCCCTTAACAACCCCTGTCCACGACAGGTGCTGAGTCCAAACTATAGTACTATCGTTGCTAAGGTGTCACACAACAATCACTGTGTAAACATAACATACAAACATTCATCGAATAAAACGTATAACATGCAATAACGGTTAGCGTATAAAAGTGTTGCGTTGTGTGTCGATTGTGATTTGAATAAGTAACATATGTAACACCCAAAAGTGCGTAAAGCAAAAAGGGTTCGAGTATATTCACAGATTGTGTTTAGTAACTAAACACTCTCTTAGATTGAAGGGAGCACTGGAAAGCTAGCCTGATTACAAAACAATAGCGTGAGCGATGATCGATGCGTTAAACGGGATCGAGTGCACTGAATGACGAATGGTCATCCGATCGGATGACAATCTGTATGGATGGTCATTCGATCGGATGACAATCCGGTTGGAAGGTCATCCGGTCAGATGGCCATTCGGTCGGATTGCCACTCATTAGGATGGATGTGTTTGTGTATGATGGCTTTGAATTTTTGTTGTAGCGTTTTGAAAAAAAGAGAAGTAACTCTACCTTTCAGGTCGTTCGATCGAATGGTCGTCCGATCGGATGGCCGTTCGCTTGGATGGTGATCCGTCCAGCGAGATATTCCATGGAGAACAAGTTCACAGAAGGATGGTCATTCGATCGGATGGTCGTCCGATTGGATGACCATTCGTTTGGATAAACTTGTGTATTGGAAATTGTAAATTGTTTAAGTGTTGAAGACCAATTGTCATCCGATCGGATTGTCGTTCGATCGGATGGCAGTCCGTTTGGTGACTTGGTCATTTTAAAACTTGGGAAAAAATTTGTTAAGTCTTGAAAATTTGCAGTTTGATCGAGACGGTATGACAACGTGTTAAACAACGGGAACCCATCAAGTCCGAGTCATCCGATCGAAGTGGGAATCACCCCAGCCTGATCAGTTAACTGTTCGTAACGGTTGTTCATGTTCAAACCGAAATCGGTTGTCTCTTTGATAGGAATCAGATCTCAGACCGACACTTCACTAGAAATCGAGTAGAAAGGCCGCCGGTTTTGAGTGCATGAGTGTAAAAGAGTTGAAAGAAAAGTTATGAAAACATCTTTCCATCCTTCTAATCATGAAAATGTTTAGATTTATGCGAAATCAGTGCTTAAACATGTTGAAATATCTTAGATTTGAGTTGTTCTTGGTGGAATGAGGTCAAATCTTGAAGTTCATGAGAACCCCATGATGACATCATCCTAGAACACCTCAAACCAGCCGATTTCATGGTGTAAACTGAAGATTCAAAGGTGAAAATGATGAAGAAGTGTGTGTAGATGATAGAAGTACAAGATTTGGGGAAGAAACTTACAAGAATCGCGAGGAATTGAGATAGAATAGGCTGAGAAGTTGAAGGGTCACACCAGAGCTGTTCATGATGTGACAGGTGCTATTTATAAGTGACAAAAAATGAAAGGCGGTGCAGGTGATGGATCGGAGGGCAATCCGATCAGATAGCCATCAGATCGGATGGTTATCCGTACGGATGACCATTCAATCGAATGGTCATTCATTCGGACATCTCCGGCGAGTTGCGTTCTGACGTTTCGTTTTGTGCGTTGAACGTTGCGATGCGTTTAAGCGAGTGTTGATTAGGCTATGCGGTAGATTTAGATAATAGTCACACAATTAACATAACTAACTTACAACAACATAAATAGACTTGCTTTTCCAGTTCGTGATGAAATTGCATTGCGATAGAGTTGCGATTGGGTTTCGATTATTTACCACAAACATAAAATAAACATGCACAAGTAAACACATAAGTAGCACACACACGTAAAACAATATACAGAACCTACAATTCAAGTGGCGATGCGATAGCGATGCGATAGCGATGCAATTAGCGATCAACATGCGATTATTATAGATGCTCCACATAATACAACTAAAACATTCAAATCAAAGAATTCGATTACAAGTCAAGAAAGTACAATCAATAATTAAGCAAGGAGTGACAGATCGCATTTAGCAATCTTTTCTTCCTTTGACTTTGACTTGTACTTTGACTTTCAAAACGCGGGTTGTTACAATAAATAGGGGAGCTTGGCTCACTTCAAAGGCATCCCTTAGTAAACTACTACTCTCCCAGTTTGCCACCACTCCACCACTACTACACCACCATCATCCATTATCCACCTTTAGAGTGTGTAGTAGTCTCGGGATCCAAGATTGATCGTAAGAGTTCTTGTCAATCAAAGGCCATGTTTGGCTAAGTCTCTAACATCTTTTGGCACTTTTTATTTGGTTTTGTATTAATGACTTTAATAACTAGTTTCTTATGTTAAAGGTGAATTTTCTTTATCATTTGTCCGTGGTGTCTTGGCATTACTTTATTGTCTATATAAAGTAAAAGATTTACACCTTTCATATCTCTACGGTCTATATAGAGGTATGTTGGCTACCTGGTCGGGGGTTATGTCACACCCCGACCGCGTAATACAATAAACTGCGATGGAAACATCGGGGAGTGTCGTAACAGAATCATTGTTTCACAACACATGGTGATTGAAGTTTTGTTTTATTCCATTAGTGGACTCATTGTTTTAATACAAACCAGATATATATAAATATATTTCTTTCAAGTTTTAAAGTCACTAAGGCACGAGTCCATCCTATGTGTAGCATGCATCATCAATCATCACATAGTAGAGCCTGAAACATATGTGAAAATAAAACGTCAGCATAAAAATGCCTGTGAGTAATATAGGTTTTGTGAATTAGATTCATGGCTTTGGATAACATAAGAAAAAGATCTTATGTTTACAAAAATAGCCATGAATCCTTGTAAAAAGTTTGGTTTCTAAAACACATTGTTTTGATAAAAGGTTTGTAGTATATGCAAAAATATACTTTGGTTTTGAAGAGGTAGTATATCAAAATATACTTTAGTTTTGAAATAGTTAAATAGATAGTACATCAAAATATACTTTGTTTTAACAATGAAGGCATCAGTAGTATATCAAATTATACTTTGGTTTGGAAATAGCATATTAAACTATGCTTTGGTTTTAGAAATGACATAATCGGTAGTATATCAAACTATACATTGGATTTGAAAGTAGTATATCAAACTATGCTTTGCTTTGAAAATAGTGTGTCAACTATGCTTTGGTAGTATATCAACATATACTTTAGTTTGTGAAATAACAAAGTCGGTAGTATATCAAACTATACTTTGGTTTTGTAAATAGCATATCAAACTATCCTTTGGTAAACAATATCACATTGGGAGCATATCAACTATGCTTTGGAAGTATATCAAAATGTACTTAGATTGTGATTTGGTAGTATATCAAACTATACTTTGGTAAACAATAGCATATCAAACTATGCTTTGGTTTTGGAAATAACAAAAGTTAAATTTTTTGGCTTAATTGGAAAACATTTGTAGTCTATGCATTGGTTGATATAATATCACTTTGGCAACATATCGAAATATGCCTTAGTAGTATACCGAAGTATACCATAGATTGTGATTTGGAAATACATTCAAACCTTAGTGTATCAAACTACACTTTGGTGACTATAGATTTACCACAAAGGCAAAATCTATTTGGTTTAAACTTTGGTTTCTGACATTCCATACAACAGGAATGGGGTGTCAACCTATAGCGCTATATCGTACTACCAATCGGCTTGATCATAGTTAATGAATGTATAAGTAACAATACGAACCAACAAATAGTCTTACAAACTTTGAAAATCAGCATTTAAGCTATAGATATCAGTTTAAGTTTGTCACAGGATAAATACCAAGCATGTGAAAACATATAGTTTGAAATCATGAAAATAGAGAATAGGCACATATAAATCACCCCACAACATTTGAAAACGTAAAAGAGGGGACTATGTACTCACTTGAGATTGCAAGTATCCTTGATTAAGTGATCTAACAAAGCTTGGGAAATCAAGGAATCAAGTGGCACCTAGTATGGAATCACTATGTTAATAATCGGGACCTAAATCGGGAGATCGGGTAGAATGAGGTCTTTGTAAACCAAATGAGTGTTGGAACTCATATGATATGGTTAATACAAGCCTACATTCCGATTTGAAACCTATCCTAAGTGCTTTTGACCCATTATGACGCGTTAAGGTAGTCTACGTCATTTGCGCAAAAGCGCGTTCGGAGGGTCTAAGTAGTCCTATGATAAGCTTTATATGCCTAAACATGTTTAATAATGTTGCATAATTAGTTTAAGTGTCAAAATTTAGCTTACATATGCTTAAAATAAAATTATGCGCAAAAAGGGCATTTTGGTCATTTTCCTAAGGCATATAAACTACCTATTATACAACTAATTAAACGGAGTGACCATAAGGTATAACCTCGGAAGGTTATTCCCTATACAACTATGGTCACAAAATATGTTTGGTCGGATCCTAATGATCGACTAAATGGGTCGGGTTCGAAAGTCCAAGCGGTTATCGAGACCGCTTGACTTACGACCCTAAATAAGCACTAAACTAGAAATGATGAGTTAAACATGTTAAAACATGTTTAACTAAGTTAGAAAACTGATTTGGTATCAAAACAAAGTGTTTTGATACCCGGAAATAGTTTCATTGCAAAATGCACATAATCGTGCATTTTGACCGAAACTTTGACTCGTCACTTCGACTAGTCAACGTGGTAATTAGTAGATATAGTCGCAAGGGACTATATTGTGATTACGCTCACGTTGCAAAGTTCAAACGAACTTTATCTTGACCAATTCATGGTCAAAGCTGAAAGTCAAACACTGTTTGACTTTCTTGCTTGAAATGAATAAACAAGACATAAAAGAACACTTATAAGTGCTCTTGGCTGGAAAAATCACTAAGAAAGCTCAAGTATGAGGCCTCCAACAAAGTGTGGTAGCCTCAATTCAGAGCTAGAGAGAGGAGAATGAGAAATGAGCAAGGATTGAAGTGAATGGTGAAGGGTATTTATAGTGTTCTAGGATTAATGAGATCATGACAAGTGTTTATGTGTTGCCTAAGGAAAGATCATAGCCCTACAAGTGTTTGGACAAGAATCAAAGCCTTGGAGGATATACACAACACCCACAAGATCTCAAAAACCAGCTTGGAAAACAGCAGGAAACAGCTGGGAAGCTGTTTGGAAAATTATGCCTAGTGACAGCTCAGGCGACACGCGCCAGGAACATCCCCATCTGGCATGACATGCCTGGATGAACCACCAGAAGTTTCAATTTTTTGGCAGAAACAGTCCCTGCAAGCTCCAAACTTGTTTTTCAACGCGTTTAACCCCCGTTAACCCAATTTCAAGGATCTACAAGGATGTTAAAGTATAAGGGACTTGAAATATGCATGAAAATATTGTGTATGTTGGTTCGTTTGGCCGTACGATCGCATGGTTCGGTTAATTACGACGAAACTCGAATGGAAGCGAAAACGATCCAAATTACGCGACGAATGGTATTTTTTACATTCCCATCACTAAAATACAATATTTTAGTGATTAAAATTTTTTTGGATGTCCGGATATGGTCATAACGCAAGACCTGCACGTATATGCAAACTTTCGCAATTTTGACGCTTTTAGTCCCTGTTGATCAAATAAGCATATTTTCTCACACCGAACCCCTCAAAGCTTATTTCTAAGCTATGTTAAGGGTATTTAGGGTATGTTTAGCTTATGATCTTGTTCCGGAGTGTACGTTTCTATACGAATTGGCAGACTTTTGCAGTTTGTCGCAAATAGTTCATGTGATTGAATAAACTCGTTTTGGCCATACCAAACTCTTCAAAACTTATTTCTAAGTTATGTAAAGGTTATTTAAGGGATGTTAAGCTTATGTCACTATTTCGGAGTGTATGTTGCGTTAAGCTGATTACATTTCCGTAATAGTTTACATAAAACTTCCAAAAAAGCTTCTTGGGAGTTCGAAATCATACGAGATTTGATATGTGTGATGTCATATGTACTTGTACAAATCCTGAGAATGAAACACAAGATTTCATTGGATTCGTATTTGTATGACGGTTGTAAAGGCACAAATGTCACAAGTTAAGGGAATGGTTTAGTAAGGTTCTTTCCTTGTTTAGTGTATAGATCCTGCAAGGACATCGGTCAAGCTTACTAGGACCTCCTTCAATACCCACTTGTATTGGATGGCGGGGGTGCAAATGGCTTGACCCCCTCATATGTAAACTACTATTAATACATTAAACCGCCTACTTGGGATTGTATCCCTGCTGACACAAACCACTTAGCCGAAGGTAACGTCACCGTCAAAATAGGGGCCTACCACTTTTCGCATTAATAACTTAATTAATTATCTTTCAGTATTCCGACCCTTTGGGATTGTATCCTTGCTGACTCAAACCACTGGGTTGAGGGCAACGTCACCTTCAAAAGAGGGGCCTACTACTATAACTAAGATAATCTCTTAAAAAGTCCGAAAGTGCAAAAATCATCAAAGGATACTTAAAAGGCGAGTCGGATCCTAGTGATTCATCTTGTCTATCTGTTTTTATTTTATTTTTATTTCTGCATTTTTAGTTTTATTTTTCATGTTTAAAATCATTTTCTAAAAAATTTTAGATTGATTAGACTTTGAGGATAAACCGGTACTAAAAGCTCTTGTGTCCTTGGACGACCTCGGTATCTTACCAACGCTATACTACGCTCCCGATGGGTGCACTTGCCCAAGTTTGTGTTTAGTGTTAGTAGAATATCGTGTTTTATAAATTTACAACTTGACTAATTCGTAAAATGGGCTTAAAATATCAATAAAATCATAACACACCTAACACACACCAAGTTTTTGGCGCCGTAGCCGGGGACACAAGGAATTTAAGAAGCTTAAAATTGACGGCCTAATCATTTTTCAAAAACCTTTTTAAAACTGCGCCCATATTTTTAGGAAATTTTTGCATTACAGTAGTCTGGACACGGGGCCGTGCTCACTGAACACGCCCCCGTGCTGCATAAAATTAACAAAACACCCAGATACCGAGTCTGAACACGGGGTCGTGCTCACTGAACACGCCCCCGTGCTGAACCAAACCAGTTGCATTTTTAAAACGCCCAGATACAGAATCTGACAACGGTCCGGGCTCACTGAACACGTGGCCGTGGTGAGCCTCTGTTTCCATTTTTATTTTTGTTTTCTGGTCCAGAGACTCTTTTGTGGTCTGCTGAGTGATTCTTATGGATCAATACTCAGGAGGCTACAACTACCACTATGAAGAAGATGATTATGAAGAAGAGTATTGTGCCATTTGTGGTAATCCTCACTTGGTACAATATTGTGACCACTTCGAACCATCCCCTTCGTACACATACCATGAGGAGCCCAGGTACGAGCCAACCACTTCATACACACACTATGAAGAGCTAAGGTATGAACCATCTCCCTCATACTCATATCTTGAAGAACCAAGGTATGAGCCCTCATACACATACCTTGAAAAACCAAGGTATGAGCCTTCATATACTTACTATGAGGAACAATGGTGTGAACAACCCACCTCATATGGGTATTATGAAGAACCAAGGTACGACCCTTATCCATCATATACTTACAATGAGGAACAATGGTTTGAACCATGTACCTCATATGAGTATTATGAGGAGCCAAGGATCGAACTTCCGAACTCAAGCTATGGGGACACTTATTCCGCTCACTTTGACGAACCACCAACTATCCTCCCCGTAGTCAAAAAAACAATAGAACTCCTCAAAACTATTGAATGCTACATTAAAGAATCCCGCGCAAGGGAAGAGGAATCCCGCGCGAGAGAAGAGGTAATTTGTACTAAAGAGGTGATAGTAGAAGAGGTAAAAATGGAAGAACGAGTAACTGAAAAACTGACGCATGAACCAAACAATGAAAAAGGTACGTCCGACAACGTTAATCTTCAAAAAGAGTATAATTTTCAAGAAATTAATCTCTTAACACCTTCTTTCGAAAACCATTGTTTGGTACCTACTCATGCTAAGTTTTTAAAAGAGTTAAATACTAAAACTAAAATTGACAAAATGGTAAGCATTAAGTTAACAAACGATTAAACTACGCTAATAAAAGATGATCCATTTGAAATTAACATTACACCGGTTCAATGTTTTTTTTCAAAATTCCTTTATTAGTAATATTACAATTGGTAAAGATCTTTGTGTTAATAAAATGCCAAACTACATTTTCCAAAAATTAAGTATTGGTGATTTTTCTCCACTTCAAATACCCATTTTTTCTTTCTAATCGGAAAATAATAAAATCTATGGGAGTAGTTGAAGATGTGTTAATCTAAACAAATCAAACGGTAGTCCCAACCGACTTTGTCATCCTTGATGACGCTCCACTTGTGTTGGGACAACCTTTTGTAAAAACCCATAAAGCTTTGATTAATCAGAAGCAAAACAACCTACCCATTCAATTAGGGGCCTCTAAAAGGTATGTCGATCTTGAACAATCAATAAAATATACAATTGGCAATGACGACCCCCTAATTGAAGATGAGCCAGAACCACCCGATAAGGTGGGTCTAGCCAAGGACCCTTATAAACGTGGCGCACCACGGAGTCATTCCGCGGAACTATCCTTAGTTTTTGATTAGTTTAACTTTCATGTTTTCTAGTTTAGTCTTACTTTTCAGGAATAAATCACACTCGAAAAGGTGGATATTGCCAAAGGGACGTTAACACCGCACCCCATGCATGAAAACAGAGCCTTCCGTCAACTTTTCCATCATTTCAGCATGTCCAACACATAGCTGTGGTCACCCAACACGCCCCCGTGCCCAGGCTCTGCAGAAAAAGTCCCAGTTCAGGTAACTGGCCACGAGCCGTGCTCGCTGAACATGCCCCGTGGCCAGCCTTCTATTTAAATTTGATACTGGCAGTCTGACCACGGGGTCATGCTCAGCCCACCACACCCCGTGTTTAGCTACCCAGTAACATAAAATCTTGTTTTCAACCCAGTTTTACACATTTTAATCAACCGAAAAACTTATTTTTGGGACACATTGAGAACAATGTGTAATTTAAGTGTGGGGGGGGGGGGGTGCTAAAACCTTGAATCTTACAAGTCCTAATAACAAGCCTTACACAAAACTCTATTGGAACCGCTAATCACCCCAATTTTTTTTAAAAATTTTCATTTTTTTACTTGTCTTGGTTTAATTCAGGAACAACAAGTTCTAAAAAGGTTATATTTTTACAAATTTACAACCGATAGCGTCGTGATAAAAAGAACCAAATAAGAAAATTATGAAAAGGCATGACAAATCTAATTAAAATTTGATTATATATAACTGATCACATTATAAACCCATTCACACAACAAGTGAGTTTTGAGCCTTTATTGAGCATACATGCATATATCTTTAAATTAAATGCTCATTTTTCGTTTCTTGTGTGAATAGCCGCTTGGTTCTTACGACTCTAGAACTTGCCAAGACGATACATTCCCGGTCCTTATCAACTTGAGCCCAAGTAAGTAAATGATAGAGGCATTAGGACTAACCCATTTTCCTTTCAAAACCATTATTTTTCATCTTTTTTATCACCTACCCAAAATCCCCCTAGTTAACCACTTTGAGCCTAAACCTTTTCGTTTCAAAACCCACAAAACAAACACCCTTTACCCACCAAAACCTTTTTCTTTTCAAACCCCTTTTGTTTTAGTAAAAAGCTCGGTTATCTTGTGACAAAAAACCAAAAAAAAAAGAGAGAATTTTTCAATAACCAAACAACTTCCTCAAAAATCTTGATTTAATATGCTTAGTTTGAATAAATGTCAAAAAAGGTTCATGACAACCGACGCTTTTTACGCTTTTCGGCATTTTACTAACCACTAACCAAAACCACCTACCCTTAGCCCAAGCCTAACCCTTTCCCAAAGTCCTCTTGATATTTACAAAGGTTTATAGTTAAAAAGGAGGAGGTTTGATTGCTTGGCAAGCATAAGGTAGAAGTAAGTTCAATGCCGGTCTCGAGTGTTTCACAAAAAATACATCTTTGGCCGAGTGTTGAGTGATCTCCCGTGAGTTATGTGAACTTGTATATAAATGGAATTTTAAAAAGGCATATTATGCCCGAATAAGTAATTTTTCTTATAAAATGTTCTAAATAAATCATAACGAACAGGATTGTAAATAGAATAAAAATAAAACCCAATAAAGATCTTGGATTCCCGACACTCAAGACAAGCCAAAAACTTCTCTCATACCCATTCCATTTGGGTGTGTAAGCCACATATTAAAGAGTTCTGCTTGAGGACAAGCATAGATTCAAGTGTGGGGGTATTTGATGTATGCAAAATGCAACCTATAAATTACATCAAATGAGGCATAAAACTAACCTTTTTTAGTACTAATGTTGTAAAAAAATGTGTTTTTGTTTTCCTTTTGAATTTACAGGACCAAATAAGCTTAAACGAGCAAAAGGAACAAATATTCAGCAAAAACCAACATAAATACAAAGAAAAGGAATAAACGTGACATGCCCGACCCCTGGGCTGCATCCCCAAAAGCAAAAGCAAAAGCAAAAACAAGAAACAGAGAACTGACCACGGGTCGTGCCCACTGGACACCGGGGCGTGGTTAGGTGTCTGCAGAAATGACAAAGTTTTGGAAGCTTCTACGCCCACCACGGGGGCGTGCCCAGCTCAGAACGGGGCGTGGTCAATGCTAAGATACGCAGAATCTTGCAAAATCTTGGTAGTACAGATACGCTTCTCCCCACGGGGCCGTGCCCGACGAACATAGGTCGTGTGGAGCCCTATGCTGACAAATGCAATTAATGTAGGAAGAGAAAAGGATGGCCATGGGGGCATGTCCGCGGGACACGGGGCCATGGCCGGGCTTCTGTTCAGGCTATAAATAGGGGTGCTTGGCTCACTTCAAAGGCATCCCTTGGCAAACCACTACCACCACTTTGCCACCAATCCACCACCACTACACCACCAACACCCACCACCATCATCCATTATTCACCTTTAGAGTGTGTAGTAGTCTCGGGATCCAAGATTGATCGTAAGAGTTCTTGTCAATCAAAGGCCATGTTTGGCTAAGTCTCTTACATCACTTGGTGAAGACAAGTCTTTTATGTATTACTTTTTATTTTTAATCTTTCGACACTTTTTATTTGGTTTTTTATTAATGACTTTAATAACTAGTTTCTTATGTTGAATGTGAATTTTCTTTATCATTTGTCTGTGGTGTCTTGGCATTACTTTACTGTCTATATAAAGTAAAAGATTTACACCATTCATATCTCTACGGTCTATATAGAGGTATGTTGGCTACCTGGTCGGGGGTTAAGGGAATGGTTTAGTAAGGTTCTTGCCTTGTTTAGTGTATAGATCCTGCAAGGACCTGGGTCAAGGTTACTAGGACCTCCTTCAATACCCACTGGTATTGGATGGCGGGGGTGCGAATGGCTTGACCCCCTCATATGTAGACTACTATTAATACATTAAACCGACTACTTGGGATTATATCCCTGCTGACTCAAACCACTTAGCCGAGGGTAACGTCACCTTCAAAAGAGGGGTGTGACAACTCGAATTTCCGACATTCTCTATTCGCATTTAATGCACGTTGACTTTGACTGTTTAGTTGTTGACTTGTTTGACTTCGTAACTGTACACTTTGTGATATGATAAAATGTAGTGTACTTGCATGGTTATGTGTAATATGATAGCTTGCATACTGTTTGAAAAACTTAGACTTGTAAACCATAAAACAACTCGACGAAACAAGTGAGATTCGCCAAGTTTGACCTCGACGAAACAGGTCAGTTTCGTCAACAATCTTCTCGACGAAACAGGCTGTTTCGCCGAGCCCAGTTTCGCCAAAAGCCCAGTTCGGGCCCAGCTTGTTATTTCGGGTTTTAAAACGTGTAACAGCCTCAGTTTCACACATTTATCATAACAACCGAAACCCTAGAGCCCTCCTCTCCTTTGTGACGGCAGTAGGAGCTTCTCGAAGATATCCCTAGTGATCGATTGTATTTTCTCATATCTCGGTTAGTATGTGTTCGTTAATCGGTTCATGTTTCTGTGATATCTCGATCCATGCTTGTGCTTATAGTTGATGTGTGTTACTGCTGTGATTATAAGAATATGTTGATGTTGCAGATTTTGATATGTATGATGTAGTTGGATAATAATCATTCTATACGAAACTTAATACAATCGAATGCTCGGTTCTGGATATGGTTATTATGTTCTGATTCTGAATATAAGTTAGCATCTTGGTAGGGTTCAATGATATGATTGTTGGATGTTAAATTAATGTGTTATACACAAAAACTAGGGTTTATGCTAGACAATGATTCTTGGATGATTGAGTTATGATGATTCGTTATGCACATTGACCTTCATATGATTTCTGATTTTGATGACGGCTGCTAGCATGATTAGGGTTTTGTGTATATTCGTAACTGCTGCATCTGATGTCTGCGAAACTGACATCCGACGAAACAGAACTCTCGGCGAAACAGAAAGTGTTTCGCCAAGAGTAATCGACGAAATTGAATTCTGTTTCGCCAAATGTGTGTTTCGCCAACTTATGTGTTTCGTCAATATCTGTGTTTCGCCAACATGTGTGTTTCGCCGAATAGCTGATCTGTGCAGGAACTTGGGTTAATTCTGTTAAGCATTAACTGGAATATTTAACTGCTGTTAAGTGTAACCATCTTATATATGATTGTGATTACGTGCTACATGTTTATACGTGAACAAATTGAACACAAACTGATTTCACATACGTGCCTACTTTAGGACGCGATTGATTACTTGTGAGCATACACTTAGCATACCGAGCAAACCAAGGTGAGTTCACACAAGCCAAGGCATGGGGTTCCCAGGGGGGAATGGGGATTTGATGATTACTGTACATACATAGATGACAGAACCTACTGCTAGACTAGTAACACTTATTGAACGATCATCGCACACCTGCCAAGGACATTGGCCGCGATATTATGACTGACTTCGCACACCTGCCAAGGACATTGGCCGCGAACTAAATTTACAACATCTTCGCACACCTGCCAAGGACATTGGCCGCGAACTAAATTTACAGCATCTTCGCACACCTGCCAAGGACATTGGCCGCGATACAAACAAACCTAGTCTAGAATACTTGGGGAATAACATTCCCCAACATCTTCGCACACCTGCCTGGAGGGCCGCGATGGGAAATAATACAATACTTTGTAACGAACGAACATACTACTACTCACACTATACTATTACTGAACTGTTAACTGTGAACTCGCTCAACTAGTTGTTGACTCTCTCTTACATGCCTTGCAGGACCTTAGGTACATATGGAGCTTGCACAGGAAGGAGCAGGTCGTTGTGGGATACGGATCGTAGACGATATTTGAACTTATAACTTATTTTGGGTTTTCATTATTATGCTTCCGCTACTTAAACAATGTTTGGTTATGAACATCAGTCATGTCAAGATGAATTACCTTTTCCTACTTTTACACTTAAATACTATGTTTGATATGATTGATGGCTTGATCCTGGTCAGTCACGCCTCCAAGCGGTGATACTCCGCGGGTGGATTTTGGGGGTGTGACAGATTGGTATCAGAGCCATTGGTTATAGAGAACTTGGTTTTAAAAAAAAGGGAAAACGATTTTGTTAAAACCAGACTATAACCAGAACAGTGCTCTCAACGATCCACAACGACGCTTCGCTCCACGTGCAAGGCTCAACACCATAGGTATTACTATTCATGTTACATTACCTACATGCTAGAACTACATAGAACTTTGCTCGTGGTATGCCTAGAGTACAGAACCTACTATATGTTATTGCTCGAGAATACTTGTGTGCTCACTCTCTTCGCACTATTCGCGAACCTCTCACCCACATGTTCTCCTTGATGTCAAGATCATGAGTGGACGCGTTAACCTAACTCAAGCCCAGTTGGCGGCTTCGATCACTGAACAAGTTACTGCAGCACTCGCAGCTGCCCAGGCAGGAGGTGTAACCTGCCATCACCACTTACTCTAGGATCTTTAGATCCTACTCTCGTAACTCAACACTTGTGCTTAATTTTGATTACTCTTACGCACACGACAAGTCAACACGCTCAGCCACCTGTATGCACATACAAGACTTTTATGGACTGTCGTCCTACTACTTTCAGCAACACTGAAGGAGCTGTTGGACTCCTCCATTAGTTTGAGGAACTCGAATTGGTCTTCGAGTGTGTGAATGACCCGAGGCTCGTAAGGTGAAATATGCCACTGATATTCTCGAAGGCACTGCGCAAACTTGGTGGAACGCGCAAGTTACGACACTGGGGCTGGCGGCTGCTATGCCACCCCATGGAATGATTTTAAGGAACCTATCAAACGTGAATACAATAGTTATGATGCCATCCACAAGTTGGAAGTGGAGTCCTTTAACATGAAGATGACGGGGTCAGAGATAGAAGCGTGCACGATAACGATCCAACAAACTGACAATTTTGTGTCCAACTATGGTGGATCCTCCCATAAAGAGCTTTGAGCTGTACCTCAAAGGCTTAGTACCAGGAATTCAAAACCATGTGAAGACGGCTAAACTTGCTACTATTCAAGATGTTACTCATCTTGCTCATCGTCTCACAAACCAGGCAGTGGGACAGAACAAGTTGCCTCAACGTATCAGCGATACTACTACCACTACTACTTCAACTACTTCTGCTACCCTCAGTAACAATGGATGAAAGTGGGATGGAACCTCTAGTAAGGGTTCGACTACGATTCCGTCCCAGGCACAGCAGTGAAAGGTCGATGACAACTAAAGTCCTGGTCAGCAACATTTGGTATTCAAGGGCAGGGAGGATACAAGGGAAACCACCCTAAGCGCAAACGATGTAACCTGCACCACAGCGGGCAGGGCAAACGCAATCATTGTCAATAATGCAACAAGCTTGGTCATGGAACCAAAGAGGGTAGAAACTCACGTCCTGCAAACCAGAACCAACAACAACAGCCACAAGATCTATAGAATCGGCGACAACAGCATGGTAACAAGGGATGTTATCAGATGGTGCTGAAGGTCACTTCAAAAGACACTGCCCACGGTTGAACCAGAACCAGAATCAGAACCACAACCAAGGAAACGGGAACTAGGGAAGACAACGGGGGTAATAACGACGGCAATGGTGCCAGGGGTCGAGTGTTCGTGATTGGTCAGGGTGATACTAGGAATGACCCCAGCGTTGCGATAGTTTCGACATCGACATTGGTATGGATTAGTTATCCCAACAACAAGCAGAGATCCTATACATAGAGAAGATCATTCGTATCCCACGTTCTGGTAAAGAACCTCTCGAAGTTCAAGGCGACAAGAGTGGTGTCGTGAGTGGCATCATTTCTTTCTTGAAGGCTTAGAAGTGTTTACGTAAGGATCACACAACTGTTTTAGCTCTCGTTACGGATACATCGACGAAAGGGAAGAAGCTAGAGGATATTCCTGTTGTACGCGACTTTCCTCAAGTGTTTCCTGAAGAGTTACCTGGGTTACCGCCTCATCGTCAGGTTGAATTTCAGATCGAGCTAGCTCCAGGAGCAGCACCCATAGCTCGAGCACCTTATCGTTTAGCTCCAACTGAATTGGAAGAACCGTCAAAGCAGCTACAAGAACTCTTGTAAAAGGGTTTCATACGTCCTAGCTCTTCGCCCTGGGGAGCTCCAGTGTTATTCGTAAAGAAGAAAGACGGTATGTTCAGGATGTGTATAGACTACCGTGAACTCAACAA